>JAHFWG010000083.1:488418-500000 GCA_020233015.1 Callinectes sapidus | reverse complement strand
GAATCTTCCTTATTAATAAACTTTGCTGTCTTAATCACCTGCATTTGTTCAATTGTAAGGCATTCTTTCAGTCTTATATTTCTTAGCGATTGAGGGTTGTGCATCTTTGGATTCAGCACAGGAACCAAATGGAATTGTTTGTGAATGCTTTATGAGGTTGTAGACCATTATAGTTATTTTTAGAAGTATACCCTGCTGATACAGTGTTATTTTGTTTTTAGGTTGCTACTGCTGTTGTTGAGCCATACAACTCCATCCTTACCACTCACACCACCCTTGAACACTCCGATTGTGCCTTCATGGTAGACAATGAGGCCATCTACGACATCTGCCGCAGGAACCTTGACATTGAACGCCCATCCTACACTAACCTCAACAGGCTCATTGGCCAGATTGTCTCTTCCATTACTGCCTCTCTTAGATTTGACGGTGCGCTCAATGTAGATCTGACTGAGTTCCAAACAAACTTGGTTCCCTATCCCAGGATCCACTTCCCCCTGGTTACCTATGCACCTGTAATTTCTTCCGAGAAGGCTTACCATGAACAACTGTCTGTAGCAGAAATCACCAATGCCTGCTTTGAGCCTGCCAACCAGATGGTAAAGTGTGACCCACGACATGGCAAATACATGGCCTGCTGCCTGCTGTTCCGTGGTGATGTGGTCCCCAAGGATGTCAACGCAGCCATTGCCTCAATCAAGACCAAGAGGTCCATCCAGTTTGTGGACTGGTGTCCCACTGGTTTCAAGGTGGGCATCAACTACCAGCCACCCACTGTGGTGCCTGGGGGTGACCTGGCCAAGGTGTCCCGTGCCGTGTGCATGCTGTCCAACACCACTGCCATCGCCGAGGCCTGGGCACGTCTTGATCACAAGTTTGATCTGATGTACGCCAAGCGTGCCTTCGTGCACTGGTATGTTGGTGAGGGCATGGAGGAGGGTGAGTTCACTGAGGCTCGTGAAGACCTTGCTGCCCTGGAGAAGGATTACGAAGAGGTGGGCATGGACTCCGCTGACGGTGAGGACATCGAGGGAGATGAGTACTAAGTGCTCACCTGTGCCCAAAGGCATTACAAACTTCCTGGAGACAAACATTCCTGCCATTTGAATGAACAAAATTCCATATTTTGGTACACATTCCAAAAATAAATGCGTAGCTCAAAATTAAATATTGTATTATTTCATTAAGTAACATTTTGGTACATATGGAAAAAGTAAGTAGCTTGAGGTTTAATATTTCATTTCATGTTGGTAATTTAAGATTAACAATGAGTTTTTAGTGAAAATGTAATTTTGCACACCATGTATGCAAGGAAACCAGTTGGATTACTTACAGCAGTATTATGGAGAAAGTAAAGAGTTGGAGTAGAAGCTATAACGTACTATCTTAAATTTTGAGTATGAGCATTGTCCACGGAATACACAGACCGATGTCTGAAGAATGCTCTCCTGTTTTGAGGTGTTTTGAGCTGTCTGCAGCTGCATTAGGAGAAAAATGGTACTTTATTGGGCATTCTATTGTAAATTTCTCATTAATGTATGGGTTAGGATTGCTACAGGAAGATTGCCCTTGGTAACTACAAAGATGTACAAGATGGATTTGTTAAAATTATTTAGCGAGTATAGCAAAGTTGTAGATGGATTTGTTTGGTAAAATTATTTTGTGAGTATAGCAAAGTTGTAGATGGATTTGTTTGGTAAAATTATTTTGTGAGTGTAGTAAAGTTCTACGGTCATAGCCAGGCAACCACATGAAATGGTGCCATTTTTAAGTAAACTTAAATTTCATACAGTATTCGAGATGTAATGATCCTATAGTGGATATCTATATTCATATAATCTACTTTAAACTTGCTCACACCGTGGAACACCGATCAATTGCATACCAACTACAAAAATAGCGTTTTCCTGAAATAATGATTTGAATTAATAGAGTTGTTTGTTGAACTATCTTGTGGAGATGGTGCACCTAGTGTTTCCGTTACAGCCATGGTCAAGGATTGCCACACAATTCATCACCACTAGACCGCTGCAAAGAGGGTTTTGTTTGCCACCGAAGGTCTCTAAAGCAGTCTATGACAAATAATACTTGCATACTGTACTGAATCCATACTCTCGATCTCAGCTTCGTTCTGCTCATGGACAACAACTGCCTCCCATGAAATGCTGTGGCATGTATGCATGGGTATGAGTGATGTATGACACCGAAGGAGGTTTAGCCTGCTATACGTAAAGTTATTAAATTTTCATGGCGTAGATGGCTTCCATACCTATTGTGAATGATCTGTGACAAATATCCACCATTTTTTGATACAGTTCTAATTTATGACATTTTGAGCATTATTTTATAGTAGGGTTTCCATCCATGATTCTTTTTTGTTACTACAAGATGATAGAGGTTGGGCAAGGTGTGTGTGATTTGTTCAACAATTCCCAAGGGTACGCAAAGAAGTATATGATAGCATGATATAATACTTATTCCAAAAACATGCAATTCACAAGGGAAAGACTTACAATTGCAACTTGTATTTTCCATTATTCTAACGTAACATTAGTTAGGCCTAAATTGATAGAGGCACCACCTGTATGGTGTGAGTAGCTACAGTGGAGTGTGTCACAGGAAGTAGGTATTGCCACCAATTTTTCAGTATTTCTATGCGTGTATATAAGGTGAAACTGAAAAGGTTTAGAATGGGAAAGATCATGCCATCCCTTTACCTTATATACTTCTTATTTATCTACCTTCTCAATTTTAATATTGTTACCCAAACCAAGACGTACGTTTTCTTATTTTAATTGTATAAAGGGTAAACTGTGATATAATAGATTATTTTAAATATCTTGAAAAAAATCGTTGCGAATGTCTTGGTGAGAAATGATTTCATACGTGGAGCACACGAGAATTCCAAAATGACAACAGCAACAAATTAGTGTCGAATTATCAAGATGTGGCGGCAGCCAAAACACAGGCGAAAATACTACATTTTTGCTTCTTCCCCCTTTGAAAGTTATATATATAGGTGTGCTTGGAACGCTAAATAATGAATGTCGGAAGTTTCATCAGTATTTGAACAATATCGTTTAGCAAGGTGTCAGTGAATCAGCTTCCTCGAGGAATGAGATCTTGATGATATTTTCAGTATGAGTAGTGGTGTATGGCTTTTGTTTGTTTGCATGTAATCATTATTACCCACGTAGGCATTAATTGCAGAAGATAACTGCCTGCTCTCACTAAATAGGATAGACAACGTGTGCATACATACATATCCTACATGTTTTTTCTCATTACTGGAGTCTTGTTTACTCGTTCAGCGTTGTAGGCCTTTTCATGTAAGTCAATAGATACAGGGGCAGGATAGTGATTTATGATACATTGTCAGGTACCCATTTTGGGATAAAGCAATATTTCGTTAAACCGATGTTAGTTTTCACGGTGGGAATCAATATGTTGATTTAGAATAGCCTCCCCTTCGATGTGGCGGATGGAACTCCTTCACTGCCATCTGCCGAGGAACACGGAAGAACCTCACGTGGCTGTTCTCACGAGCGGCCTGACTCCCAACCTCATAGCTGTCCCTACTCACTATAAACTCACTCTTCCTTAAAATTACAGAACAATATGCCATCGAGATCTTCCTACAATAACATGTGAAGCATCATAGACAAACTTGAAATGAGCAAAGGGTAGAAAATAAGCGAGGAGCGGTGTGTGTATTTTAGCCGTGCATGGGGAGGTGCATAGAGGGAATAACAGCGGGCTTCAGTGTGTCAGATGTGAAGGTAGTGTGAGGAGGTGCGTGTGGTGCTGGTGAGGAGGATCAGTGAAATAAACTGTTAATTACGGTGATACTCTGTTTCGTTCTGGTGCTGGCGGCGAAATTTTGTCTTCCTCTAAAGGTAAGTCACACGGCGAATGGTTGTTGACAGTACGAGGAAGGAGAAACTGAGGGCGGTAGTTACATTTGCGGGCAGAGAGCCAGGCGAGGTGGGCACCGAGCCTGCTGCCTGTGGTGGGAGGCTGCCGGGCTGCTGCTGCTGCTGCTGCTGGAGGATCGAGATGCTATTTTTCCTTCATATCTCTCACAGTCCTAACTCTCATGCCGCTAAACTTTGCCCTGGTCTTCATTGATACGCTGTGTGACCGCCAAATTACAGGTTGAGGTGTATTTCTGGGGTTTACTGTCGTGAATGTGTGTGTGTAGGGTTGTCCTGTGTGTCTATCTCTGCGTGTGTATGTACGTGGTGATGTTCGGTGGTGTTTGTGAGTGTTGGTGCGGTGGTGGTGGTGGCGGTGCGGATCTCGTCCCAGGGGTGGTGGGTGTGTGGACAGCAGCGTCTGGTGTTGAAGGGTTAGTGGGCAATATATGTGTTGTTTTCCCCCCGAGGCGTTGATGTGAAGCGAGTTCCTATTATTAGCGAAGCGAGGGAACTGTATACTTAACTTGGATCGCCATATAAGAGGTGTTTTGGCCTTGAGTATGTTACAGGTGTCCGGTGGTGTGTGTGCTGTGTGTCTGTCTGTGTGTGTGATCTGTTGAATGGCATCACAACCGGCCGACGCCTTGCCTCCATTCTTGTACAGGTAGACAGACTGCTTCTCTCAACACCTGTACCAATCTATTATACATATAAATGGAAGGATGGATAGAGTGTGTGTGTGTGTGTGTGTGTGTGTGTGTGTGTGTCTGTTTGTGTGTTTGTATTATCATATCAGTTGTCACTAATATTATCATTACATACAGTAGTAGTAGTAACAACAACAGGTACTACTACTACTACTACTACTACTACTACTACTACTACTACTACTACTACCACCACCACCGCTGTTGTTGCCGTGGTGATGTGCGTGCAGGTGTTCATCACAAGGGTAGAGAGGGAATGACATCTTTAGCCCGAGTCGCTGTGTACTAATAACTGTGAGGTCTGCCCCGCTGCGGACACTCGTGCAGTATAAAGAAGAGTATAGACGATGACCACCCTAATTCTTATCAGTTCGTCATGGGTTGTGGAGGGGCGGGGCGCTTTATGGACGGCAAGGGTGTGCTTAGCTGGGCCAGGATGAGTTATGATGAGGTGGTGCGGTGTCAGCTGATCACCCCACCGTCCCTCAATGGAAAAATTCTGAGTCGACTTGCTGATATAAGGGAGAAACAGGACTTGATATTAGGAAGGAGTGGAGCTGTGGGTTCACCTGGAATGGGCCTCACTCTACCTTGCCTAGAGGTGGATCAGGTGAGGTCAGTTGTCCCAGTGTAGCGGAACCTAATTCAACCTGGAAAGTATGATGGTTGGCAGCCGTTCCTGTGATGCGCGTCGTGTAGTGAGAGAGAGGGGTGTGTACGCATGGGTGTCCATCCAAGCAGCCAGCCAGCTGTTGGCGTCACGTTAGGCAGAGCAGGTAGTAGTGATGTTGCGCTTCCTCACCCGGTGTTCGATCCTCGCTGAAACGGACTGGTGCTTCACAGGTGTACATTAGCGTGATACTACAACGTGCCGGGTAAATAATTGTTACTCTTTCATAGCAATTTTCATGTACGGGCACATATTAACAGTGATACATTAGGGGGGTTGGTTGCTGTAATAACCGTTTCGGCAACCTCTCCCCATTCATCGGGTGTCATTCCTGGCGGTGTGATGTACCCGCTCATCCCTCCTGTCCTCCCCCCAGGCTGGGAGTTATCATGTCACTGTATCAAGTGAGTGAAAGTACTGTCGATCCCTGAAAGCATGTGACGTGCTGACAATATTATGTGCTTGGACTGAATGATTGATTGTGTTTTGAGTGGTTAACTAGGTAGAGAAAGTCAGCAAGGGTCGCGAAAGGAATGAATATATAGATGACATGATGGAAATGCAGGTTCGAAGCGTGACTACTAAGCTTATGAACTGAAGCACCTGTCATGATTTGCACCTGTAGATGAGTAGAGTGCAAGAAGATAACGGGGGATACTCTTTAACTCCTTCAGTACTGGGACGCTTTTTTTTTCTTTTAACAGGAATTTTGTATGTGATTAGAAGATTTTATAAACACTCGGAAGGGTTTATGGAGGTCAAAAGATTAATGGACCATTTAAATCCGTACATGAGTTTTTAAAGCTGTATAAAATCGATAAAAAACAGAATAAATAAGAAAATGCGTCCTAGTACTGAAGAGATTAAGTAAGTGGTACGAAACGAGACCAGAACATAAAGGGAAAGGTACAAGAAGACAGCATAGGCCTACACGCGGCAGTCCTTTCATTAAACACCCCTATATCCATTCATTACCTCTATCCATAAATTTATCTAATCCCCTTAAAGCTTCCTGTTGACTCCACACTAACGACGAGATTAACCATTTGTCATCTACTACTGTGAACAAAATGCTATCTATGTAATCCGTCTTAAGCCAGTTATTTATGGGCGCCTCATGATTAGCAACCCCGGATATCTTTTCCACACCACCCTTGGGAGTAGGATGATCTTGCAGGGACGCTGGGAAAGATAAAGTAGCCAATGGGATGAATGAATGAAAGGTGTTATCAGAATGTTGAACCCCTTAAGTACTGGGAGGCATTTTTATATTTATTCTTCTTATGTTTCGATTTTTATACTGGTTTAGAAAGTCATGTTGGGGTTTAGAGGGTACAGACTGGTCATTAATCTTCTGACCTGCATAGACGTTTCCTGAAGTAGATTAGCTAATAAGATAAATGAATGAAAGGTGTTACCAGTGTACTTAATTAACCTTCAGTACTGCGACGCATTTTCACATTTATGCTGCTTATTTGCCTATTTTATACAGATTCAGAAACTCATGTGGGGTGTTGAAATAGTACAGACTGTGGCCATTTATATTCTGACTTCCATAGACCTTTCCTAATGGTAATAAAATCGTCTAATCCTACAAAAGTCGTGGCAAAAAAAAGTGTCCCAGCGCTAAACGGGCTTAGGTGCCATAACACTGGAGTCATATGGCGGCGTTAGTTGTGTAGTTTGATAAGAGGATGCCAGTGAAAGTGAGAGGACTACACCAAACGTTTCTAAGACAAGGGAAGTGGAGCGTAAACGTTGCTATTATAATATTGGTAAAGAGAAGAAGAGAAGTTTGCAGTCTTGGCAGTGAGGAGTGAGGTTGGATACAGAACAAGAAAGAGTGGCATTTTCCAACAATTGATTGAGAGGAGAGGAGAGAAGAATTAAAGAAGTTCAGAATGGGAAGATAATGATATACGAGTAACACTGGTAAAGAGAAGAGAGGAGAAGTTTGCAGTCTTGGCAGTGAGGAGTGAGGTTGGATACAGAACACGAAAGAGTGGCATTTTCCAACAATTGATCGAGAGGAGAGAAGTAAAGACGTTCAAAATGGGAAGATAATATGTATTTAGTTAGGTACTTGAAATGAAAGTAAGAGGGAGGAATGTAGTAGCAGGAAGAGGAGGATGAGGATGAGGATAAAAGAAAGGGGAGAAGAAGGAGAATGAATGGAAGGGGAGGAGGAAGATAGATAAGGATAATAATAAATGGAAGATGCTCTAATATAAGACGAAATGAATCAGTTGAAATGTAAAGAGAGGAAAAGAACCTGAAAATAGATGGTGCTTGGGAAGGAGGGCGCACGTTAAGAGGGCATTGCATCATCATAATGGCCACTCTTAGTTTCTGCAGTAGGATGGGGGGAAGAAGAGACACGCCTTAATATACTACCCTGACTAAAGTGGATGCCTTTTTTTTTTCAATATTTATCCACAAGAAGCATCCAATGTCCTTTAGTTTCTGCAATAGGATGGAAGGAAGAAGAGACACGCCTTAACATACTACCCTGCCTAACATGGACGCCTTTTTTTTCAATATTTATCCACAAGAAACTCTGGAACTCCCTACCTGCTTCTATATTTCCAACTTCCTGTGACTTACTTGGCTTCATTTAAGAGGGAGGTCGTTTCAAGACATTGGTTCATGTGTTTTGGCTAATTCTGTCGACTTTTAATTAAGGGGACTGGCAAATTAGTGGGCTTTATTCTTATTGATTTTGTTTCTCTTGGCCAGCTTCCCTTCTTCTTCTTCCATAGAAATAGAAACAATAAAAAGAAAGTAGCAAGAAACATTCAATGTCTCGTGGTTACCTTCAATCTTAACTCTTCCTTTAATCACCTTCACCATCTACTTCATTAGTTATTCATGTATTTTAATCCCTTCAGTACTGGGAAACCTTTTTACCTCGATATTTTTTTTTGTAATTAAACGCTTTTATTGACATTAGGAAGAGCGTATGGCGGTCAGAGGATTAATGGCCAGAGTCTGTACTGTTTAAATCCCCCACATGTGTTTCTAAACCTTTATAAACTCTCCCAATAGTAACCAGAATGAATATAAACACGCGTCCCCGTACTCAAGAGCGTTTCCGTACCACACTACCACAACCTACACTGAACTGACTCTAGTTAAAGCGACACGTGGCTTTTTAAGGATATTTTTAGTGCCAGTGACAGATTGATAAAGTTTCTACTGTATTAGCCGAAGAATATGGCCAATCACCTCTAATGTAGCCTTTGAAAATTGTCTTGATTAGAGAGCAGAGTACCACGTGTAAACCTGATGACTTAATATAGCTTTCCTTATCTTCTTGTGCTCTTGACTCTTTTCCTGGTGTTAAATAATCTTCCTTTGATTTAAAGCCAGTATGAAATATTCCTGTTTTATACTTTATATTGGCTACAAATGTGAAGTTTAATGTTTTACTGTTTTAATAACTTGATATAGCTTTCCTTATCTTCTTGTGTTCTTGACTCTTTTCCTGGTGCAAACTAATCTTCCTTTAATTAGAATTCAGCGTGGAATATTCCTGTTTTATACTTTATATTGGCTGCACATGGGAAGTTTAATGTTTTACTGTTTTGATGACTTGATATAGCTTTTCTTATCTTCTTGTGCTCTTGATTCTTTTCCTGCTGCTAATTAATCTTCCTTTAATTAGAATTCAGCGTGAAATATTCCTGTTTTATACTTTATATTGGCTATACCTGAAAGCCTAATGTTTTAATCCATTTTCTTTTTTATGGTGTTTAAAGCGGCTACGTATGAAAAAGGTGCATTCTCAATGTTTTTATTTTCTTTTTTTTTTTTGTGGTGGTTTGCTTTAGAAATTTGTGTTAAAAGACCTCTGATGTAATCCTCTCAAAATATGATTCACACGTACTTTTTATTCACATTATATGGGATTTTACAGGAATTTATTAGCAAAAAAAAAAAAAAAAAAAAAAGAATAAATAATAAAAAAGTAAATAAAAAAATAAATAAATAAAACGACTCCTATTCCAGCCTCGGAGTCACCTTCCCTTTTAATATGTATAAGGACCTCTTATCTTAAAACTCATCCGTTTGTTTGGGAACCGTTACCCAGAGTGGAAGGCCCTACCCTCAGACCGTGGCCGGGATTCGAACCCATGCCACTGGAGACCTCTCGACATCCAAAGCGTGTGTAGCTCCATTGACTCGGCAACAGCCAACACAAACAGGAAGTGAGTGCGGTGTGCTGTCCGGCGTGTGACTGCTGCGATACTAATTGGAGTTTTGGACGCAGATGGCACAAGTTAGGTCAGTGAAGGGGGGTGGGGGTGGGGGGGGCAAGTGAGGCACGGCAGGATCACCCCCCTTCCCCCCCGCGGTCCTCCTTCAGTGCTGGACCAGACGTGCCTAAACTGATAAACAAAAGTGTGCACGTGTTTATCTTTCAACCCTCGTGAAGTGTTACATGACCAGCGAGAGAGAGAGAGAGAGAGAGAGAGAGAGAGAGAGAGAGAGAGAGAGAGAGAGAGAGAGAGAGAGAGAGAGAGAGAGAGAGAGAGGGGGGGGGGGGAGTACATATTCTGAAACGCTCCACTCTCTCTCTCACCACGACTATACTTTCAAAGGCCACATAGATCACAAGCCGGGTTTCTGAGGACGTTTCTCCTGTCATGTATGTCGTAACCTTGTTCATTTGTCATTAGAATCATTGAAAATAAATAAATAAAATAAATAAAACACCATTGAAAACTCGTGTCATTTAAACAGGAGCCTTTTTGAAATAGTGGAGAGGTGTTTCTGAATATGAACGAGAGTTTGGTCGTTTATTTTTATTTATTTATTTATTTTTTATTTAAACAATCAGACCGTTTATTTTTATTTATTTATTATTTTTTTGTATTTAAACAATCTGATCTTTTTATGGGAAAATTTGGTCTGAGCGTCAATAAATCAAATAAATCAAAGTCCATCTTAATTAACCACGGGACAAGAAATACCACAAAACTCACTTACTGGCAACACTGACTAAGAAGGGAAATAGTACGCAAGGAAACAGGTAAAGTAATTCTCTCTCTCTCTCTCTCTCTCTCTCTCTCTCTCTCTCTCTCTCTCTCTCTCTCTCTCTCTCTCGCCGATAAGATTATTAAGGGGAAAGCGAGACAAGGCAAGCTGGTTTGTATCCGGTGTGGCTAGGAATGCTGGGGGAGGGAGGGGTGGTGGTGGTGGTGGTGGTGGTGGTGGTAGTGGTGGTGATGGGTTGTGAATTAGTGGTTTTGGTTGTTGTTGTTGTGGTGGTGGTGGTGGTGGTGGTGGTGGTGGTATGTGTTAAAAATGAAGAGTATTTTTAGGTTAGGTTGTGATAGATGCGGTTGCATAAAGATTATATATATACAAGGTTAGGTTAGGTTATATTACTTGTCTTTTATGGTGTAGCCGATAACTTAAAGTATTCTTCTTCTTCTTCTTCTTCTTCTCCTTCTTCTTCTTCTTCTTCTTCTTCTTCTTATCATCATCATCATCATCATCATCATCATCATCATCATCATCATCATTATTATTATTATTATTATTATTATTATTATTATTAAGCGAAGTGTTCATCTTGTTTTGGGTCTTTTTATAACTAGGATATTAGTTAGGAGTACAAGTAGTATTAGTATAAGTAGTATTGATGTTAGTGTCAGTATTAGCAGTGATAGTATTCGCTGTAGTATCGGTATCGGTATTGGTGGTGGTGGTGGAGGTGGTGGTGGTGGTGGAGGGTGGAGTGGCTGAGAGTGAGACGCAAGGCAGTAATGTAAGACACCAGACACCTGCTGCCGCCGCCGCCGCCGCCGCCGCCGCCGCTGTGGTCGAGGCGGTTGTCTTGCTCATTCCCCTGCCTCTGACCCTTCTGTTCTGGCCGCAGGATAGACACACACACACACACACACACACACACACACACACACACACACACACACACACAGATAGATAGATAGATAAATGTTTATTGACCACAACAAAATAGTTACACAATTAAATCTATAACCTAAGTAGTAGTAGTAATAGTAGTAGTAGTAGTAGTAGTAGTAGTAGTAGTAGTAGTAGTAGTAGTAGTAGTAGTAGTAGTAGTAGTAGAAAAGTTAGTGCTGATTATTGTCATGTTCTGTCTTATCTATTCATCTCTTGTTATTTCTATTTTTCTTTCTTTCTTTCTTTCTTTCTTTATTTATTTTCCCTTTCTTTCTTTCTTTTGTTCTTTTCCTTTCTTTTCTTTCTTTCTTTGTTTATTATTATTATCCTCTCTCTCTCTCTCTCTCTCTCTCTCTC
>JAHFWG010000083.1:272001-283557 GCA_020233015.1 Callinectes sapidus | reverse complement strand
AGAGAGAGAGAGAGACCAGAGAGTTGGAGTCAGGAAAGAGAAAGCGAAAGAGAGGAGGCGGGGGGGGGAGGTGGGGCGGTGGTAGGGGGGTGGACTCAGGTAAGCGGGAGGTGGACACGGCTGAATATTCGCACAGGTAGCCAGGCAATTAGGCGCCGAGAAAATGCTGGTCCAGTGGAGGCGGCGCACCTGAATTTGGCTCTCCGCTGGGCATTTGCATACGGGACAAATCGTGGCTTAAAATCTATTTCCCCGTCTCTCTCTGCTTTGCTTGTTCGCCATCACCTTCTTCCTCTCCTTCTTCACCAATTTCCTTCACTCAATATGGAGCTACTTGTGTCCGGAAATCCTATAAAATCAGCGAAATAATGCTATAATCTTCTCTTGAGGCTTAAGACACGTTTGGACATGCTTGTGGTGTAACGTAAGAGTGTTATTGGTGTAAGAGCGGTTTATGTAACTGTGATCGTGGTTTAGGAGGGCTTTCCATTGTTCGCCGCTAATAGTATTGTTTTACGCCCCCCTACGCTGACCTACTGACTTCAACTGTGTAGCGAACAAAGGACGGTGGAGAGGGAGAGTTGAATGAAGCTTACACTGTATACCTCAATAAGATAATAGTGCGTGAGGATGCCACAAGCACCACCCTCACTTATTCATTAGTATTCCGAGGCCAATGTTGAGAGGATACCGAGATCCTTACAATTAGTACGGATCATCATCGTCTATTTAATCTAAGTTCTCAATTCTATGTACTAATTGTTTACTTGTCACGTGAACAGAGGGAGGGAAGCCGCCTGCCTAATCCAAACATGTTACATCCCTCCAACAAAGTTCCAGTAACGAACTCCAGGACAAGTGCTCATCATGTGTCAGGTCCTGGTGCACCTTGAGGGTCCCAGGGAACTGACCCAATACTGTCAACAAGAGAGAGAGAGAGAGAGAGAGAGAGAGAGAGAGAGAGAGAGAGAGAGAGAGAGAGAGAGAGAGAGAGAGAGAGAGAGAGAGAGATTACTTACTGATATGAACCCAGATATAAACCAGCACACACCATACTTACCAACCAAGTGACCTGAGTTTCCGTCACAACCACCACCAGTACCCTGTCACCACTGCCACTGCCTCCTTTCATCACTACACGCAGCAGATGTACTTACTACCCCCCGGAAAGAAGACGACCCTCTCAACCCTCCTTGATCCCAGCCGAGCACAATCTGGCAGCGGCTCAAGGTATCGCAAAGGTTCTGATCTCCCTGACTAGAGGACTTAATTGATCACTGCATTCAAATACGTTAGTCGCCCATGCTTGTCACAGACTCAGCAAGAGGGATTACACAGGGAAGGGTCACATCACGCCGCCCTGTGTTCACCTGCAGACGATGAAGCGGCCCAGCAGAGTGCATCCCATGAAGATCCCGGCAGTACAAAGTGAATGCATAATCCATCCCACACTATCCCAGTATTCACTTCCAGGGATAGTTCCATGTTTTACTGTTCTCTCTTCTTCTGTTAATCTATAGAACCTGGATGATCATTTGAAATTTACCTAAACAGTCTAAATTAGAATTTCATCAAACTACACACATTTAAACCGAGGATGCTAGTAGATACTAGACACAACTCTTGCCTTTTAAAAGAGCAACCGTAAAATTTAAAGTCATTCTAACACATATAGTAAATAGTAACAGAAAAAGGCTACCAGATTCAAAGGGTTGTTACTCCGAGTACAGTCTGATTGGCGCCACTTGGGGGTGAGAGTGTGGCAAACCAGTGCAACCTGACCCAGTGTGGTGAGGAACTGTGGCGATAACAAGCCCAGACTCGATATCAAAGCGCACTTGGGAGGTAATGATGAGAGAGAGAGAGAGAGAGAGAGAGAGAGAGAGAGAGAGAGAGAGAGAGAGAGAGAGAGAGAGAGAGAGGGCTATAAATCAATCTACGCGACACTTTCATCTCAAAATCTTACGGTATTATCCCATGCTTGATTCACTCTATTTTCCTACTCCTTCATCTCCTTTACTCCTACTCTCCTTACTCCCTCTCCTTGACTCCCATCCTCCTCTTACCATTTTATCTTTCCTCCTTCCCTCTTTTTCCTCTCCTTTAATCTCCCATAAAATCCAATTCTTACTTCCCGCCTGTACGAAAGACGAGCATTAAAAACCTCCTTTCTTTTCTCCTGTTTCTCGTTCAGCGCCTCCTCCTTCCCCTCTCTGTTTCCCTCTCGCTTACCCTCTTCACTTCCTAATAATGGCACCTCATCTTTCACTCTCTCCCCTCCTATCGACACACCAGTCACTCACTCTTCTATCTCTCACAAGGCCTATTTCCTCTTCCTTCTCCTCCTCCTTTTTGCTAATAATCTGTCTCTCTCGCTCTCGCTCTCTCTCTCCTAGCTGCTTTTCATTTGTTTCTTCGTCTTGTTTAAATATCACATGTATTTTATTTTTTGTTTAGTATTTTGTGTTCTTGCACCCACACGCACACGCATAAACACGCTGTCGCACGAACACACACACACACACACACACACACACACACACACAGATCACCCGCCACACTGAACAATACTATACTTCAGCACTCAATTCGGTTTACAGTTTGTTAATTACTTAAAATCCCCCGATTACTCTTCAGTAAAATGTAATTCCCGGATTGGTTAGTCCGCGTGGAGCTGCTGCGCCGACACAATGATTCCCATGTTCTTGTTGATGAACGGCTAAATTAAATCAATATTACAATGCATTGCAGGACTGAGCGATACTGCCGCTTTTGTCTCTACTCTACTGTGTATGTTTGTTTGTTTGTTGGTGTTGTTGATGTTTGTGTTGTTGTTAATGTTGATGATGCTTGTATTGTTGTTGCTATTGTTGCTACTATTGTTATTGTTGTTGCTTTATTGTTATTTTTGCTTTTAATTCCGATATATATGCTGTCCGTTGTTTTTGTTGTTTATTCCTGACTTTATAGTGTTATCGTTATTGTTGTTTCTACTGCTACTGCTGCACTCCTGTCTACTACTTTAATGCTGAAGTCTGAAAACAAATACTTTCCAAGAGGCCTTACACCCTGGCGGCCATCGCGGCTGTAGAAAAATTCGAGCATAAAAATAAATCATAAAATCTGACATGGTGGACTGGAGATACCATTCGTCATTTCCACCTGATATCTAACGGGATTTTTTTAGAGGCGAGTTCTATATACTTTAGTCAGCCTCCCTCGCGTGTCAAAAAGTCCCACGCCTCACACTGCCTGGCACCGCGGTGTGGCCCACTCCCACACCGGCCAGTCTGATCCAATGCAACATGCCAGCTGGCCAAAACTCAATGGACATTTTCAACGTGCCGTTTCTCAATCCTATTTTCAAACAATTTCCCTGGTGGGAGTCTATGGCGTGTATTCCGGCACAACTGAATTTTTGTCTCTTTTTTTTCTGTCACGAAATTTAGATTCTACTCCCATCGGTGGTGCGTGTAAAGGTGACAGTGGCAGTGGCGTGCGGAAGGTGATATGACACTGCCCCCACCACCACCACCCAGGTCCTGCCAGCCACCTCCCTCCATAAATGTGAGAATAACACACTCCTGACACACTGCTGCCATGACACAACAACCCCTGAGAAATGAGACTTCCTGGCCTATGGAGAGTCTCCCTGGCACACACACTCACCAATGACCTCTGTATCCCAGCGCTCGACACTCCCTTGACCTCTCACCCATCCCAGCATCCAATTCCACCTTGTTCTCTCCCTCCTATTTCACTCTCGTTCGTGAACAGCAAATATTTCTATCCATACGAATTGTTTGTGCTGGTTCATAGGCCCAGAAAGGAGAGAAGACAAAATCCATCCATACACATTCACGCCCCCATCCTACACACACACACACGCGATTATTTTTTTTTCCGCCCCACAAAGCATGCCAGACACATCTCGCTGCTCCTTCACATTCCCAAGACCAAGTCACCAAACAATCTACGCGAGGAATTCTTTGGCCTCCGTCACGATACACAGACTACCTGAGACACAGTTTTTGTGCCCTGTGTGTGTGTGTGTGTGTGTGTGTGTGTGTGTGTGTGTGTGTGTGTGTGTGTAAAGCTGGAGATCGGTAACACATTAGATTATTATGTACTACATTATTTAAGTGATACCACATTTAAATGATACACACACACACACACACCTCTACCTCACACATTCATTCCCTTCTTTTCCCTCCTCTTTCCCGTCCTTTCCCTTCCCTATCCAGACACACGTTCCTCCAAGAAACTCATCCCCTAACTACCCTGACTCGATTACTATTCTCCCCTTCCTCCCTCCCCACCACTGCCACCATCCCATCCCATCCGCTCCTCACCCCTCGTCCATCACCGCGAGGGTCGTGTGACCTGCCAACAAGAACAATAAGTAACACGTGTCTGCCTCGCCTGCGGTCACTTGATAGCTGACCCTCCCGAGCCGTCACGGGCCACGCAGGGGAGCCGTGAGGGTTAACAGCCGACACATAGGCCCAGGAAACTGACCCCTGTGGACCCGCGCCTCTCCAGCCAGGAACGTCGTCAAGCCGAGAGTAATTAAGCGTTAAAGTGTGTATCTGGCGGCGGGAAGTGTTTCTGGCGGCGGGCAGTACAGAGCTAAGCGCCCTATTACACTGGGGAAAGCAGTAGATGGGATGGTATGGGGCAGGGGAGTGGACGAAAGGGGACAGCTGGACTAACACTTCCACGCTTCACATTACTGCAATCTGTAAACTGTACGACAAACATGGACAGCTGGAGGGACATCGCCTTGACATGACCCGCCGCACTGATATAGACTCCCTCCCTACACAGTTTGTTTATCGTGGAGGACAGTTGTGGTGGGCGCGTGTTTACCCTCACTCACACCCCATCTTTGTTATGTCTAAATATTTTCTTGACGCCTTTATTAGGTCTCGTTCCATTGCGGTGTGTTTCTCAGTCTGCCTGTAATATGGGGAGCAAACTTGTTAATTAAGGTTACTCGGGCTCTAAGAAAAAGGAAAAAAGTGACACCAGAAAACATGATACAAGAAAAAATATCAGAGAAAAATAGTATTATATATACAAAAATTAATACCAGAAGAACAAATGATACAGGAACAATAGCCTCCGAGTAAAATATGCACACATAAATACCCTCAGGAGAAATGACTCAGGAATATAAATGTCCCCAAAACGGCAGAAAAAAAAAAAATAAAATAACGGCGAAGTAAAATATGACTCCTTCTGTTTCCTATCTTATCCTCTTTTTTCTCAGCAATGAAAAGAAACCACAAATCAATGTTATGGTCATGATTAGTATTTCTTGTTAGATTAAGTAGCGTTACATTAAAACATCTTGAAGCCAGGATAAACATTTGAACAGTTTCCCAAGATGTACCTTTTACTCCCACCATAATGAATGACCCTATAATTCCTACATAATTCCTTTTATTTCCTCCCCAGTCTCCTTTATCCCTCCCATTTCCCTTACATCCCACACATTTCCCTATAACCAGTCACTACCAACATCACCACCACCACCACACCAACATCAAATTATCACAATATCACAATCACCACCATCATCATCAAAAACACCAGTACCACCACCAACAATAGTGTCAATCCACCACAACGATCACCGCCACCGCCGCCGCCGCCGCCACATCACTGGGGCGGCACAAACAGCGAGCTATGCGGCGGCAAATATATATAATGACGACAAGCAATTATCAAACGTGAATGATGGATGGCACGGCCCGGCATTCCTACTCAATTCAACACGTTTTAATCAGGTCTGCGGCGAGCTCACATACACGCAATGCTGCCAACAATACGTGGATCAGGCCAGGTTAGCTCAGGTTAATGAATCAGGCAAGTTTAAGTTAGTTTAGACTCGGTTTATACTTCATTAGGTTAGAAGAAGTTAAGTTGGGATTTACACGTGGAAAGACAAGTGGGTGTAATTAGGTTTGATTTGGCTGGCTTGGGTTTGCTTGGGTTAGGTTTGGCTGGGTTAGGTTCGCTTGAGTTGGCTTGGGTTGGGTTGGATTTGGTTTGGCTGGGCTGGGTTGGAATGAACTTATAGCTGATCACACGCTAAACACTGTACCAGGAAAGGAAACAATGCTAGGAGAGAGAGAGAGAGAGAGAGAGAGAGAGAGAGAGAGAGAGAGAGAGAGAGAGAGAGAGAGAGAGAGAGAGAGAGAGAGAGAGAGAGAATCACAGGAATTAATTATTGGGTGAACTGTTGTTGTATACAGATAGACAGTGCAGATGATTCAAGAGAGTCAAGAAAGGCTTTTTTGTACTCGTGGAAACTAATATGTAGGTGATGGTGACTGTGGTGATGGCGTAACGGACGAGGTGGATGCCAGAAAGATGATGAGGAAAGAAACTGTTTTTGGTGTATTGAATATTAATGCATGATAATAATGATGGTGATAATGTTTAAAAGCAATGAAGAAGGACGTAGAGGTGATAATGGTGATAAGGGAGTAAATGATAAAGATAAGGAAAATAAGGGGATGGAAAATGAGAGAGAGAGAGAGAGAGAGAGAGAGAGAGAGAGAGAGAGAGAGAGAGAGAGAGAGAGAGAGAGAGAGAGAGAGAGAGAGAGAAAAAAAAAGATGCAGTCCACTCCACACAAAACTTCAGCACCACAGCAGTAAGAGAGAGACACACCGGCTTACTCAACACGACCATTCAAATCTCCTCCCCGGGCGTACCTCTCCCCACACGCCAGCATGCCATTACCACCGCGGTGGAGAATCAGCGACCACCCGCCCCGAAATAAATCACACAACGCATACTGTGCCGGAGAATGAGACGTAAATCCTATTCCATACAATAAACGTCAATTCACATAAAGGCCGCTTGCATGACTGACACTAATCACATTCATATTTGCACAACATAATAAATTCCAACAAAATATCAATTTCCAAAATATTTCACGGGACATGGCAGGGAACACGTGATGTAATAATAAACCATAACACTGCCAACTACATTATGGTATCTGCTTCACTAGGCTCTCTCTCCCTTGCTACTCTGTGTGTGTGTGTGTGTGGTAGTACCGTGAGGGCAGCAAGATACTCTGGACCCTGGCAACACACACACACACACACACACACACACACACACACACGATAAAAAAAAATAATAATGATGATAATGACAAAAACCATAAAATATAAATAGATCACGAAAATAATAACCACTGAACTAGCTAGTTTAAAATGGCGGCGTAGTAGTTCATGACGTCACTGCACCCTTCCCGGCCCCTCACAACAAGTTAGGTTAGTGATCATTGCTGCACAACCCTTAAAGATGTGTATGTAAGGGCAATGACCGCCTCAAGTAGATGTGTTCCCTGAGGTATACACCAAAACACAGGCGCCGAGGATACGGAGACAAGGGAGGCCTCGAGGTTGGCCGCCGAGTAACACCCCTCCCTCCCTCCCCCTCCCCTTCTTCCATCGACACCAAACAAGAGGCTACGAATGAATCCCGTTGCCTAGTTCTTCAGTGTCACTTCATCTACCATAGAAACTAACAAGCTATCACACAGTACTGTTAAATAGCAATGAACAGGTGTTGGGCCAGCGGCAAATGTCCGGTCTCGTTGTTGACACCCCCACCCTGGCTTCTCGATACTTCTCATTACCTTGTCAGCCCCCCCAGGGCACACTGGATTTCTCCCTCACCTGTCTGATGGGCGCTGCAGGGGCCTGACGCACCAGGAGGCCCCTCATGAACAAGGGCAAGGCAGGGACGAAAGATTAACAGAAAATAAACACGGACACAAACAATGACACAGTTAGCGCGGGAAACTTGCGGGTGGTGAGTGACGAGTGACGACGCTTGGTTTATTGTTGTCATCCTTCCTAGATCAACCTTTTTTTTCTTTTGCTTCTAAAAATTATCCATGTGTACTATAACTTATACTCGTATTTTCATTTGATATAATATGCAGTATAACTTGTATTTGTATTATTATTTGATATGATATATTATATCGTGGTTAGGCTCATTGTTTGGAATGAAAAGCATACATTATTGGAACGCGGGGCAACACTGCTTCCACCCGCACTGTGAGCGAGTCAACCAAACATTTGAATTCTCCAGGCGTTACAAATATCCATAATTCATTAATAATGACAATTCAATCAGACTTACATTCTAGCAACCAGTGCTTGTAATAAAAGTAAATGAGCAGTTCATCCACTAAAGAAAAAAATATACAGATGAACTAAAGAAAACCAATAATAAGTTATCATTCCCAAAGCGGCAGCAGGTGCACGGCCAGTGCCAGCCCTGCGTCGGCCTCCCATCAGCGGGTAACCAGGCGTGCACACTATTAATATTATCAATCTATGGTGACAAGTGTACCGTGCCTCGCCGTGATGAGTTACAACCACCCACAGGTTTTCCGGCTGCTCGCACTGGCCTTTGTTACATACTCGTATTACATGTGGGGGATGATGTGTTTGTGGGAGTGTTTGGGCGGAAAAAGGTGAAAACAGCCTACCGTATCAGCTAGTCGTGCTGTTGTGATGTCCCGGGGTCAGAGCAAAGATTAGGACTCACCCGGCATTATTCATAACTTATTACATTATTATTCAATTGTCTATTTGTCATCTATTTGTTTTCCATCAAAGATTTTGTTTGAATATAAAACAGAACATTGATTTTTCTTTTACTTCCAAACTATGTTAGATGACACTTGAGATACTAGTTGTCATATGAACGGGAGAAAAGATCATAGCAATGTACAAGAAAAAAAGGGAGGAAAAGAATGAAAAGACTATAAAGGAAAGGAAAAAGCGTGAAGGTAAGGAAACTCAGTGATACCCCAACCAGCACAAAAGAAAAAAATAACAAAACTGAAATTAATCCTCTTACATCCACACCATCCACAACACAAACTGTCCACTCGCCAACAAGTAACACCTAACAGTCAGTCCACTTCTTACAATATTATTTAGACGCTAAGAACATCAATACCTTAGAACTGTTCTTACCCATGTCACCGCCACCTTCCACCAAGCGCCGCCAAGCCACACCGCAATCCGCATCACATCCATGACCCGAGAAACAATCCTTGCCAGTCCAGCCTCCTCTTCGTATAACCTTTGGACCTCGTTAGCTGAGCAATGTAGTTTAATGAAGTCCTGCGCATAATGGCAAAGGAATGATTAGTACTGGACTGATAAGGGTGAATGAAATAAAACTTGGGGAACATTATCATATCCCGTGTGTGTGGGGGGGGGGGGGTGAGTGGCAAAATCAGGAAGCATCATCTGACGTGCGTTCAGCCCCAGAGAGAGAGATACACTGACAGTTCCGGTAACACAAGAACAATGTAAATAAATACGCGGAAGACAGTTTGCCCGGAGGCTGTAGACGAGGAGGAGGAGGAGAAGGAGGAGAAAGGCATCAGGCGCACACACGGGGATGGATATGAGAGATGAACGTGTCTGACAGGCAACGAAGAAGGAACAAGAATTAAATTACACCAAAAAAGGAAGATAAAAAGGAACGAAAGGAATAAGAACATCAAGGTAGGAGAGAAAGAGAGACACGTTAGATGTTGTGTGTATGTGTGTTGGGGGGGAGAGAAGGTGAGGCAAGGGATGATGCAAGGAAGGGAAGGAAAGTAATAGCGACACTCTATCAATAGTGACGAGGTGACAGCTGCCGGTGGTATCATCTATCAGGTATTGACTACTGACGATGGCGGCGACGGAGGTTACAGCTGGTTACGAAAGAGAGAGAGAGAGAGAGAGAGAGAGAGAGAGAGAGAGAGAGAGAGAGAGAGAGAGAGAGAGAGAGAGAGAGAAAGGGGGTAGGAAAAATACGTGTAGGAACGCAGTCTATAATCCGATTAATAGAAAAAAATATAAAAGTTTTTGGCAGTGAGGACGCACAATATACACAACGAAAATAAGGTTACAAGACGTGCCATAGAAATACACGGCGCGCTCTGCCTCGGATTTCGGAAAATAAAAATAGACAGGAAAGAGAGAGAAAAAAAAATAATAAAATAAAATAATAGTGATAGAACATGATTGAAGCTTCCTTGATTATAATGAAAACGGACCTAACGAGAAAGAGAGAGAGAGAGAGAGAGAGAGAGAGAGAGAGAGAGAGAGAGAGAGAGAGAGAGAGAGAGAGAGAGAGCGTCCGGTTTTCATCCCCTCTCCAGCTTTTTCTCCCCTCTCCACTTTCTCTCTCTCCCCTTCAACCCTTCTCTATCTAGGCCTCTCCCCTCATCCATACCCTTCGCTTTCCCCTCCTAGTACGAACCTCTCTCCTGTCCCCTTTACTCTCTCTTTCCCTCTCCTCTCATTCCTCACTTCCATTTAAAACGTATAAAGCAAAACATCTAATTTCCTCTCAACCTTCCTTCCTTTCCTCTCCCACTCTTCCCTCCTATCTTCTCTCCCTGTTCCTCCTGTTCTTTCTATTCACGCATCTCCTTCATTCCTCTCTCTTCATCCAGCTTTTCAATCTCATTTCATTATTCCATTAAAATTTAGCCCCTTGCATCATATTATGTAGTTTATCGTGTATTTATTTCCATGTATTCTTTCCTTCCTATATCTTGCATGACTCTCTCTCTCTTTCGTTCATAATACATTAAAAAAATTTCCTCGCCCTTAATTTATTTTACTTTTCACACTTCTCCAGATTTTCCTTTATTCATGTCTTATATTCTCTTGGAAACCACTGTCCTTCTACTACTACTACTGCTCTTCCTCCTCTTCTTCTTCTTACTACTCAGCTTACAAGTACAATACATTCTGTTACCAATAAGATTCTCTCAACCTTATAACACATGTATCACCTCTTCCCACTCCTACTCCTACTTAAATACTTCTCCCTCCTCTTTTTTTTCCGTCTCTCGAGGCTACAAACACAATATATTCACTCTTTTTCAGGTTTTTCTTAATCTTCTCTTCCTCCTTCTCCTTCTCCTTTTCATCTTCCTTAGCCTGTACATGCAGACCTTCCACCATCCACCTCCATCACCTCCACTCACCTCCCGTGGGACATCAACACCCTCCTCCTCCTCCTTCCTCCTCCTCCTGACCCTACTCCTTCATCACCTCCTCTGACACTCTCCCTTGCCTCCTCCGGGACACCTCCGCTATCCATACCTCTCCATACCTCGCCTCTCCCTCCAACGCACGGCCTCTAAGGAAATTAAGGAAGGCCAGACATGACCATCTTTCATCCGAGTCTTAATGAAACTTTCCTTAATATTTGAATGTTATATTTTTTCCCTCTAGGGGGCGTGGGGGAGGCCTCCTGGGGCTTGAGCAGGGTGGCAGGAACACGGGTTTGGAAATAACGTGAGAAGGAGGAGGAGGAGGAGGAGGAGGAGGGAAGGAGGAAGAGGTGGGGGGAGGAGGAGGAGGAAGGCGAAAATAACCTAGTAATTAATTCTACGAGAGAGAGAGAGAGAGAGAGAGAGAGAGAGAGAGAGAGAGAGAGAGAGAGAGAGAGAGAGAGAGAGAGAGAGAGAGAGAGAGAGCATAGAGAGAGAGA
>JAHFWG010000083.1:235167-246938 GCA_020233015.1 Callinectes sapidus | reverse complement strand
AGAGAGAGAGAGAGAGAGAGAGAGAGAGAGAGAGAGAATGGTAATATAGGGTCAAATGTAAGTGAGAAGAGTAGACAAGAGTGGATGCGAAGTTTGAGGAAGGGAGTTTTAAGAGGTTGGTAAAGGGCGGGAGGAGAGGGAGGAAGGAGGGAGGGAGTGAAGGAGGCAGGGAGAGGAAGAGAGAAAGGAGAAGAGGAAGAAGAGGGTGGAAAAAGGGAAGGAAAGGGGGGAGAAAAGGAAGGAAAGGGAAGAAAAGGGAAAGGAAAGGGAGAAGAAGCATTGAAGGAAAGAGAAACGGAAGGGAGAGAAAAAATCGAGATACATAGCCATACTATTCCATCTCCCTAAGAAAGAAAGAGAGAGAGAAAGAGAGAGCGAGAAAGAGAGAGAGAGACACTACTGGCCTACATAAACACGCATAAGTAAGCCAGTAGTAATTCCATAAAACGCAAGAATATAATAGAAATTCCTTGGTGAAAGGGATCTCATTGCATAAATCATTACAAGAGCTTCAGACTAGACAACATTGCCGGACGAACTGCCTCTAACCACCTCTTCTTGTCTCCAAAAGCCTCTTACCCCATCCTGCTTGTCTCTCCGTGTCCAGCCACACAGCCATCTCTTGTTCCTCAGACTCTCCTCTTAGCGGCCTCTCTCTGTCTCTCATATTCACTTAAGCCTCATCTCCGTCTCTCCCCGCTGGTCGCCGCTGCTTCATGCGACACTGAAGGCACACTTGTCACTTGGGAGGGTTTTTGGTGGTGGTGGTGGTAGTGGTGGTAGTAGTGGTGGTGGTGCTTCCCTTCTGTGATGATTTGTAAGGGTTCTTGTGGTGGTGGTGGTGGTGGTGGTGTAGTGTGGTGTGGTGTTGTCTCTTTTTCTTCCTTTTATTCTTTCTCTTCCTTTTTTGTTGTAGTTGAACTTGTGGTGGTGGTGGTGGTGGTGTTGGTAGTAGTAGTAGTAGTAGTCTCTCTCTCTCTCTCTCTCTCTCTCTCTCTCTCTCTCTCTCTCTCTCTCTCTCTCTCTCTCTCTCTCTCTCTCAACACCAAAACATCAAAATCTGGCAGTGTATAGTAGAGAATAAAAAATACATACATATATACATACATACTTACATACATACATACATACATACATACATACATACCAGCAAACACACGTACATTAACCAGAACATATACTAACAACATCAATAACAACAACAACAACAACAAAAACGAATAAACAATTAAACAAACAAACAATTAAACAAAAAACATAAACTCCCTGGAAAAATAAAGAAAACAAAATAGAAATGCAAAAAAGAAAGGAAGAATATAAATAGAAAAAAATATACCCCCCCCCACACACACTTTTAAAACTCCCCCACATTTTGATTTACTCGACTTTGCTGATCGTTCAGAGACTCATTTTTTGGAACCAGATTTGTGGCCACGGCTGAAGGAATGGAAGGGAGGCAGGGAGGGGAGGGAGGGAGGGAGGCAGGCAAGGTTCATCTCAGGAGTAAACACAGAGTAAAGTCGAGGAGTAAGTTTCCCTGTTGGTGAGGCGGTAAGAGCAGTGACGAGAGCTATCCGTGTGGAGGGAGGAAGTGAGGAGTGGTCCACTGAGAGGGAGGGAAGGCAAGGAATTGAGAGTAACGGGTACAGAGGGAGGCAGCTGAAGGGATGATGGGAGATAATAAAGATACGCTAAGAAATCAGAACATTGGAGGAAAAATGGATAAGGATTTCACCATTTTTCTGAGCTACGGAGTGGATGCGTGTGTGTGATTGGGTGAGAGAGAGAGAGAGAGAGAGAGAGAGAGAGAGAGAGAGAGAGAGAGAGAGAGAGAGAGAGAGAGAGAGAGAGAGAGAGAGAGAGAGAGTCAGGTACAATGCATTTCTGACTGTAGCAAGATTTAGTGAAGCTGTTTGATGTAAGTAGAGAGAGGATTCAAGACTTTTATCCTTATCTTTCGTCTAATTCTTTCGATGCTGTATGAGTACTGGCAAATTAGTGGGCTATTTTGTATATAATTTGTGTTATTTTTGGCCAGCGTCTGTGTCTTAAATAATAAAGTAGCATAGTCTAATTTGCCCTAATCTTACGATACGATCTGACTTGACTTATTGTTACAGTGATGGTTGAGGTATATTATTGTGATGATTAATAGATTGGTATAACCTTATTTTCTCTAACTGCTGCACCTTTTCTACTGATTCTTCCTCAGGTTTCCTTCCAGCTGCTACCAATAAAACATTCAAAGACCATTACAAATATTTCACGTTCCCGCAATCTTCTTAATGTCCAGCAATGAAAAATATTGAAAGTAAACTCGGGGATGTGGACTTATGATGGGAACAGAAAACGTAACCGCAACGCTGAGTTATAATAGAACTCGCAGCGAAACAGAAAATATTTAATAGAAGGAGCAGTTTAAGAATAGAGTATAAAAAAAAAGGAAAAAAGAAAAAGAACAGTTATCGAAATATCCACTTTTACACACACACACACACACACACACACACACACACACACACAAACACACACACACATACACACACACACACGGAGCGGGGGAGGGAAGGGATGACTGGGGACCGAAGACTTCAAAGTTTGTAAAGCAAGTCTCCTTCGGGAGGCGGGGCAGGTCAGGTTGCTGCCGTCGCCTTTTCCATCCGTCCTTCAATATTTCTCCGCAAAACTACGCTGGTGCTCCGAGCCTCGATGTGTGCTGAGAGAGAGAGAGAGAGAGAGAGAGAGAGAGAGAGAGAGAGAGAGAGAGAGAGAGAGAGAGAGAGAGAGAGAGAGAGAGAGAGAGACTGACTTGTTGGTAAAGGAAAGCCTTGTTCGTGATTTTTTTTCCTTCGTAGAAATTTTGATTGTATTTGTTGAGATTTCCGTTAATTCCGCGTTATCCGTAGGCTTGGCTCTAAACAAAGGCATTTACTTTGAAACACTCGCTTGTTTTACTAAGAAAGCGATGCCGTGAAGGGGGAGTCATTCAAGATCATTTTGTATTACCAGACTTTCGTAACGCTTCAAATAAGGTGTATCTTTTTTTTTTTTTTTTACTATCCTTCGTGAAAATGAAGGGATATAGCATGAGGAAGATACAGATTCACTGACCGTTGCATCTTTCAATATGTATCGTTGATTATTAAAGGAAAGATGGGACTGGGTTTATATTTTCTGGAATCCTTACTCGTGAAATTGGAGTAGAGGTAAGTAAGACGTGGCTTGACTAACCTTTGTGACGCTGAAGTATTTATTAGTCAAGGAGGAACAGTGACTTGGAATGAACGTAATTGCTTCGGGTTTAAATGTCCACTTGCTACATTCAGAACACAGACAGTCTCAATGCGCCACGTACAGTTTCGTAAATGTAATGAAGAAATGCTTGAAAGATTAACTCCTTCAGTGCTGGGATACATTTTCATACTTATTCTGCCTATTATCTGGCGATTTTTTTTTTTTTTTTTTTTTTTTCAGAAACTCATGTAGGAATTAAAAGGGTGCAGACTCTGGCCATTAATCCTCTGACCACCATAGACCTTTCCCAAAATCAATAAAATCGTCTAATCATACCCGAAGCTCCTGGTAAAAGTGTGTCCCAGTACATTCTTCTATTCAAAGATAAGTGCTTAATGTACAATAACTAAATGTTCTTGTATGTGGAATAGCAATGTTACGTCCAAGAAAATTTAGCTCGACAATGTGCCAATGTTAATTATTGTATGCTGTATCATACAAATTACTATTAAATTTAACCCCATCAGTACCATCACGCGTTTTTACATTTATTCTGCATATTGTTTGTCGATTTTATACAGCTTTAGAAATTCATGTGAGGATTATTATAGTAAAGACTCTTGCCATTAGTCTTCTGACCTCCGTAGACCCTTCTTAATGTAAATAAATTCATCCAAACTCGTAGTAAAAATGTGCACCGGCAATAAAGAAGTCAAGGAGTGATATTTATTCTTTTTTCAACTCTTGTTTCTTTTTACGCAGAGTTGTGATATTTACTGAACTTCATGCATAATTTCCAATAGGAGCAGTCTTTCCATATATTTTGCTCCTAGTAAATACGATCAAGTATGGAATATATTTCTTAATGGCTTTAACATTTTCCGAGGCACTAATTTCTTCATCATTTTTAAGGCACCGTGACTAATTATTCATACAACGCAATGTTTTAACAAATGGACAGGTTGATCACACAATGAGAGTTATTTCCAAAAATAAAATCATATATCCTTGTTCCACTTGATGGTGCTGTCTTGTGGCTTGTAATATACGGAGGCTATACTACATGTAAGGCCGTCCTTGGTTGCCACACCTAAGTATTACTTCTGATTCTGAGGCAAATGTTAACACAGCTTGTATGTCACCGTCCAGTGTTAAGTGCCGACTTTAGTAGAGAAAGTAGTAATTTAACCTGGATACTACCAGACATGATAACTTATGAAATACACACTGAATTTGGTGTTTTATGGTATGTGATTTCGTGATAGTTTGCTTCAAAGTTAAGATGAATATGTATATCCAATATTTAAGTTATTAACCCCTTCAGTACTGGGATGCGTTCCGATCACGAGTTTTGAGTGTGATTAGATGATTTAGATAACATTCAGAAGGATCTATGTTGGTCAGAAGATTAATGGCCAGACTCTATTCCATTTCATTCCCTACATAGAGTTCCTGAAGCTGTATGAAATCGACAAATAATAACAAGAAGAAATATAAAAATTGCGCTCCAGTTCTGAAAGGATTAAAACAGCTAAATCTTGAATTATTACCACTTTTTTTTCCTCACATTAAAATTGGAGCGTGCGTGGACGATATCATTCACAAGTTGAGGCGACAAGAGCTTCCTTAATTCCTGTGTGTGTGACGGAGCAAAGCAAGCCGTCACTGTGGATGTAGTAATGATCCCACCCACCATCCTCACTGAATACGCGTCTTTGAGCTCATGGAATTTACTTGGGTTATGAAGAGAGAGAGAGAGAGAGAGAGAGAGAGAGAGAGAGAGAGAGAGAGAGAGAGAGAGAGAGAGAGAGAGAGAGAGAGAGAGAGAGAGAGAGTCAGTCAGTTGGCGTCAAATTGTCATCTTTCCGTGTGTTTTGTTAGTTTTGAAGTGGCTCCAGTTTGCCCAAGTTAGTGGTACGAGAAGCTCAGGTGTCCCGGGGAGCGATGTGTGTGTGTGTGTGTGTGTGTGTGTGTGTGTGTGTGTGTGTGTGTGTGTGTGTGTGTGTGTGTGTGTGCGTGTGTGTGTGTGATCTAGCCAGGTACTCTTGCCACAGACCAGACCAGACCAGACTAGACTAGACCAGACCAAACGAGACGAGAAAAGTAATTAATAGTAAAATGAAAGGAGGCTTGAGATTGCTAGGAAATGTTGAATTATGTCATTTTACTTGTATTGTCTTATTTTTTTTTTTATTTTTCTTATTTTCACCTTTGCTGTGGAAGTGAGTGATAGGATAAGGAGAATACTCTCTCTCTCTCTCTCTCTCTCTCTCTCTCTCTCTCTCTCTCTCTCTCTCTCTCTCTCTCTCTCTCTCTCTGTAAATGAGAGAGAGAAAAAAATGAGAGAAAGAAATATAAAATTACACACTTCACCACAAGTCTCATTTCAGTCTCGCTTTAAGAACCTCAACATTATTTCCCGCAACATTTTACTATTTCCCCAATTGCATATCATTTGTTTTTTCCTTAATGTTAAACGCAATAGCGATAGCTGGCGCGGTGTATCAATACTGGTCGTGAATGCTGCCTACCTACGCAACCTCCATCAATCAATCAGTCAACTTACGTCCAAACGGCTTTACTGGTTATCTTTTCATGAGCACACTGAATAACCCGCAGTGACGATCTATGCATTATTCCACCTCCGCGTTGGCTAAGAATTCTACTTTAAATCTGTAATGCGTGAATCTCCAGTGAACCGCATTCAAGACACTTCTATTTTGGGGGAGGTGATTGCTTCTTTTTGTCTTGTTTATCTCCAGGTTAGTGTTCCTCTTACAGAAAAGCACAAAGAAGCTCGGATTTCTATATTGAATTTGTATTATATAAGCCAGAAGTTAGCTACACTCAAGGTACTTCTACTTCAGTTTGGATGGTCCATTTTTGTGCTTTTTGTAGCTCCAGATCAATGTTCCTTCTTTTAAAAAATAAAAAAGCTATAAATTCTACTTTAAATCTGTAATGTGTGATCCATAAGATACTTTTGTTTTTATTTTTGATGATCTTTTCTTTGTGCTTTCCTTTAGATATCTTTTGCAACTTCAGACACTCTTCCTCTCACCAGAAAAAAAGAATAAAAGCTAAGAATTCTACTTTAAATCTGTATTGCATGAAAAAAGTTACTTCTACTTCAGCTTTGTTTGATCTTTTTTATACTTTCTTTTTTGTAGTTCCAGACAGTGTTCCTCTTATGTCAAAAGCAAAAAAATAAATAAAATAAAAAATAAAATAAAAACTCACAATTTTGCTTTGAATTTGCATTGCGTGAACAAGTTAATCACACTCTTAAATCTACCCCTGTTTTGGATAATGTTTTTTTTGCACTTTCCTTTATGGGGGGATGTACCTCACTGGGTCTTTTGCAGCTCTTGGTCACCGCTTCTCTTACCTGGAATAAGAGAAAGAAAACATATTAGTGACTGATCTGAGCTTTTCCAGTCAAACAATTATATTTCATTAGGGAGATTCTTTTTTATTTTTTTATTTTTTTTTCCATTCTATTTACTGATTCATCTCCCATTTCATTTTTTTCTTTTTTTCTCATAAGTTTGCATGGAGTGTTGCTCTAATTCAAATGACAGCAGTTGATGTTCTACTGTGCTATTTTAATTTCACTGGGTTCTCTTCAAAGGATTCATTCGTGTGCTGTCTATTCTGCGATACAAACATCGAAAAAAAGAAAAGGTAAAGACAGAATGGAATGTTTGTTTAACGAGATTTGTGTTTGATTGCCTTAATGTTTCTCTTTGTGTAGCTTCAACCCTCGTAACTACTCTCTCTCTCTCTCTCTCTCTCTCTCTCTCTCTCTCTCTCTCTCTCTCTCTCTCTCTCTCTCTCTCTCTCTCTCTCTCTCTCTCTCTCTTGGCATTCATTACTGCGTGCCAATCCCTATGCCGCCTTGCTATACTTTATGCCCCTTTGCGTGAGATAAGTATGATAAATTAGTTACGTCCGAAAGACTGACAGAAACCTAACCTAAAAAATATTGAGGAATTGCCACACATTCATGACCCTCAAGGCAGACTGAATGAAGCTCACCCACCCAGCCCTTCAGCTTCGATATGTTTGGTGTCTAGGTTAAGTTAGGTTAGATTAGGTCAAATTAGGTTAGGTAAGGTTAATTTAGGTTAGAGTAGTTAGGTTAGGTTAAATTAGGTTAGGTTAGGTTAGATTAGGTTAGGTTAGGTTAGGTTACGTTAGGTAAAATTAGGTTAGATTAGGTTAAGTTAGATTAGGTAAGGTTAATTTAGGTTAGATTAGGTTAGGTTAGGTTAAATTAGGTTAGGTTAGGTTAGATTAGGTTAGATTGGATTAGATTAGGTTAGGTAAAGTTAGGTTAAGATAGGTTAGTTTAGGTTACGTGAAGTATTTAGGGAAGATCGGCTTACTATTGCGTCTTCACGTGTTTTGTAAAGGTAGGATATGATGAGAATTCGTGATACTAAACTGAGCACTGATATTCATGGACTGCGAATGGGAAGTGAAAAATGAGCCTATAAAATTGCAGTCAGTTGTTTAGAGAGAGAGAGAGAGAGAGAGAGAGAGAGAGAGAGAGAGAGAGAGAGAGAGAGAGAGAGAGAGAGAGAGAGAGAGAGAGAGAGAGAGAGAATGGATTACGTCGGAATGTTTCATCGAGTCGTTTTTCATCCTCCCTTCGCTGAATATTTCGGATGTGCCACCGCCGTCCTGGTAAAGATTTGTGCGTCTAAATGAGGAGTGTCTGGAGTGAAGGATATCCCGCCACCCACTTGAGCACACGTCACCCAATGGCAGACTTTTAACTGTATTCTCCCCATGTTCACCCCTAAACACATGAAAAATAACACGTTTAAAATTAACATACATGAATATGCAACGGAGCACCACCTTTTGCATGTCTGGATTCTATTTTCGTACCGATCTATAAAGCATTATTTTGGGAGGCGCTATATATTTACGTTCCAATACTTTGCCGTGCAGACTCCCATGACGGGGTCAGTGTTCAGAAACTCTTCCCTCTCTCACCATGACTATTTCCTAAACCACAGAGAAGATTAGCCGGATTCTTAAGACTGTTTCTCCTGTCAGTAATGTAAGAATGTTGTTAATCCGCCAGTCAAACCTTAAAAACGCGTGTAACAACAATAAGAACCTTTTCAAAATGGTGAGGGCTTAGAAATGGTTAAAAATGTGGTTAATCTACGTCTTAAATTGTAAAAACAAGTGCAGCAACAAGTAGAAAAATAGTGAGGGTGTAGAAATGGTTGAAAATGTGGTTAATTTACCAGTCAAACCGTTAAAACAAGTGTAACAACAAATAGAGCCTTTTGAAAATAGTGAGCGTGTAGAAATGGTTAAGATTGTTGTTAAAACACGTGCAGCAACAATTAGAAACTTTGGAAAATAGTGAGGGCGTAGAAATGTTTAAGAATGTTGTTAATCTGTCAGTCCAACAGTTAAAACATGTGTAACAACAAATAGAACCTTAATAGTTTGGCCACAGAAATTATTGATAATGTGGTTACTCGGCCAGTCAAACCGTAAAAACACGTAAAACAACAATTAGTACCTCTTTAAAATAGTGAGGGCATAGAAATGGTAGAAAATGTGGTCCTACTGTCAGATGGAAGGCGAGAGCAAGGAAAGGGGAAAGAAGAGTAAGAGAGAGAGAGAGAGAGAGAGAGAGAGAGAGAGAGAGAGAGAGAGAGAGAGAGAGAGAGAGAGAGACGACGCTGGGCTGCACTTCGTTATGCTCCTCCGTTAGTGTAAAAGGCCAGGGATGCAACTCTCCTGGGGATTGATAAATAAATAGCCTCAGGTTCTCTCCCCCTTTTGGATCAAGAATTTTTCATGTACTGCCCCCAATGCCAGCACACTGATTTATTTATTCGCCCGATGCATTAATTCTACATCCAATTTCCTGAATGCGCAAGGGTGGAAATTTTGTGCCGCATTTCAGGAACAAACGTGAGACCGAACGAAGTGTTGCTCCATAACTCAGGATAAGTGTTGCTTGCCCACCTTAGAACACCACACAAGGGGGGGGAGGGGGGGGGAGTTTTTTTTTCTCTATCTCTTTCTCTATCTCTCTTTTTTTTTCTAACTCTTTCGCTGCGGTCCACAACACAACAAAGTCCCCAAAACAACGAAATCATAGCAAACATCGACAAAAAAGATAGACGAAGTAATTAAAAAGGTTATATTTTACAGTCTTTATCTAATAGAATGTTTGAAGTTGGCTCAGTTAAGGCTATAGATCTTGGTGATGGTGTGTCAATAGGGAAGAACAGCCAAATTGAAGGCAAAGTAAATGTTTTTTGGTGTTACGGGTAAGAAAGATAGAAAAAAATCATTAAAAAGAGTGTATTTAACAATATTTGGCTTGTGGAATGCTTTGAGATGGCTGAGTTAAGGGAAAAAAATTCTTAACTGGTTTATTAATATGGAAGACGAAGAAAAAACGCATGAAAGTGTTAAAGGGGGCTATTTTAATGTGCTTTTTGGTGTTACGGATAGGAAAGACAGAAAAGTCATTAAAAAGATTGTATTTAACATTACTTGGCTAGTGGAACGGTGTTGAAATGCCTGAGTTTGTTGATAAGTAAGCCGAACAAAAACCCATGAAAGTGTTAAAAGTTTCTATTTTTAATGTGTTTTTTGTTGTTGTGGGTAAGAAAGATGGAAAAGATAATTTAAAAAAAAAAGAGTACATATTAAAGTCTTCAGTTACAAGAATGCTTTGAGGTGTGAGTTAAGGGTAAAGGTCTCGCTGGTGGATTGTCGATACAGAACACATCCAAACCGCAGGAGGAAGTATTAAAGGTGCCATTTTTTATGTGTTGCAGGATCTTACACACTCAGTGGTAAGGAATTTCGGTCCATATATTTTCTTTATAGTGGATAGTCGCTGGGTGGATTATTCTTTTTTTACTTTTAGTGTGTTGTTGGTGCTGCGAAACGTTAGATAGTCACTGGGAAGGAATTTTTGGTACCTTGTTTGTGTGTTTTTGTATTGTATAACTAAATTACCACAGGAAAGAAATTATTGTACTTTTATTCATTTATTTATCTATTTACAGTAGGTAGTTGCTGGGTCGAATAATATTTACTTTTACTGTGTTGCTACTGCTGCAAAAAATTAGATAGTCACTGGAAAGGAATTTGTGATTCCTTTTTTTCTTGTGCTTTACAATCTTAGATAACCACTGGAAATGATTTTTAGTATGTTACTTTTTTTTTCTTTGCATTGTACAACCTCAGATAACCATTATGAAGGATTTTCTTGTATTTGTATTTTTTTTATGTTGCAAGATATTATGTAACCACTGCATATGTTTTTTTTTTTGTTTTTTTTTGTGTGTGTGTGTGTGCGTGTGTGTGTTCTTGGTGTTACAAGATCTTCGGTAACCACTGAGATGATATTTTTTTGGTGGATTTTATGTTTTTGTCTTCCTTCTATTAAGTAAATTGATTCAAGTTAACCCTTACCTATCCTAACCTAAGACAACTACAAGGAACACGCTTTTTTTTCCATCTCGTTTTCTTGTTACAGGTCTTTACATAACCTGATGAAGTTCCTTTTTTATTTTTACTGATACTTTTCCACCACAAGACATGTTTTTCATTTTTTCTTCATGCCACAGGTCCTTACATAACTATCAGGCAGTTTATTTCTACTATTGTTTTTGTATCTGTTCTCTCTAAGCTTTGCCATCACCGAGAATTACCTTTTCCATTCTTTTTCTACTGATACTTTTCCACCACAAGACATGTTTTTCATTTTTTCTTCGTCAAGTTTTTACATAACTATCAGGCAGTTTTTTCTACTATTGTTTTTCTATCTGTTCTCTCTAAGCTTTGCCATCCCCGAGAATTATCTTTGTCATTCCTTTTTTTCTATGTTCTTAGCGTCGCTTGAAGTAAGTTAACTATTTCAATCAACACACCTGCTGCTACTACGTACTTGTTCTTCCTTTCAGTTCCCTTGTGTCCCTGTTCCTCCGCCTCCTCCAATCTTCCCTAACCTACAAATCTTCTATATATATTTTCATTCGTTTCCTCTTCCCCAACTGTATTCTTTTGTTTCCACTTTCCTCCCTTGTACCTTCCTCCCATTATCACAGAATCCCTTTTACCCTACCACTCTCTCACACACACACACACGCACGTACATACACACACACTCTCTCTCTCCTGTTCTTCCCTCTTCCTCCTGTTCCTCCTCCTTTATTCCCTTTCTCCTGCTCTCCTCAGTACCTCGGAATCAATATCGCCCCCCTAACTCACACCCAACTCAGGCAGAATTGATGTCTATGATTTATATGATTTATGTTCCTTAGTGTACCAGATGCCTTGTGTTGTCGCTGCTGTCCTTGTGTGTGTGTGTGTGTGTGAAAGTTTAACTGCCCGCAAAGACCATAGATACTAGAGGCTGTTGTTGTTGTTGTTGTTCTGGTGGTGGTGGTGGTGGTGGTGGTGGTGGTGTGGTGTCTGTCTGTCTGTTTTGGTATGTGTTGTTTCTTCTCTCTCTCTCTCTCTCTCTCTCTCTCTCTCTCTCT
>JAHFWG010000083.1:198396-217170 GCA_020233015.1 Callinectes sapidus | reverse complement strand
TTTTTTTTTTTTTTTTTTTTTTTTTTTTTTTTTTTTTTTGGAGAAGGGGGGGTGAATCAGAAGGAAGGAAAAGGAGAAAAGAGTCACATACACTCAGCTTATCCTTACTGTACATTTGCCAAGCACACATCACTCATAGTCACACATCCTGTCAGCTACTCTATCTACTACCACCACCACCACCACCACCACCACCACCACCACCACCACCACTCCCCAGCCCTACATGGCCTCGTGAATGGAAGAAAATAATTTTATATCGCTCGTGAATACCGCAGGAATTTAGTACTGGGATTGGAAAAGGTAAAATGCAATAAAATGAAAAAAGAAATAATAAAAATCTCAGTCTGATATAGGAATATGTGTCTTGTGTGTGTGTGTGTGTGTGTGTGTGTGTGTGTGTGTGTGTGTGTGTGTGTGTGTGTGTGTGTGTGTAGAAAAAGCGGGTACTTACTAAAGGTCTCTCTCTCTCTCTCTCTCTCTCTCTCTCTCTCTCTCTCTCTCTCTCTCTCTCTCTCTCTCTCTCTCTCTCTCCCCTTTACACTAGTACTAAAAATTCCCTTTAATATATAGCCATAGTCTTTTATATACCATTCTAAACCTTCTCCACGAACTAAACACGTATTTCAACCAAAGCAAACTACTAAAACCCGAACGATAGATAACGCCTACTACAGGAAATAAATAAATAAAATAAATAAATAAGTGTTTGAGGTACGTGGTTATAAATATTCCCTGGAGGTTTTACTCTTCTTTTGTGGTCGATTATCCTATCAGCACGACATGTCAGGGGAAGGGAGAGGCTGGGAGAGGCAGACAGGCAGGCAGGGAGGGAGGGAGGGAGGGAGGGAGGGAGGGAGGCTGGAAGGGAGAGAGGGAGGGAGGGAGGCTGGAAGGGAGAGAGGGTGGGAGCGAGGAAGGAAACGAGAGAGAGAGAGAGTGGGGGATTAAGTGAATTTTTGTTAGATAACCTATTTTATTTGTTCTTTTTTTTTTTTTCTCATAGTTTATCCCTCAGTAGTATTTAGCTTCAGTTCTGTCACCAAGTTATGTCATGTTAATCTTTCAGTCTTTACGTATTCCTTGTAATATCAACGGCACAGGGATAAGCGGTGTTTTGTGCCGGATGGAGCTACGTTACTCAACATATTGTATACATCCTCTTTCATTTCCCTAGAATGTTACGAACAACTATGTAATATGTATCTTATAATCTTTCTATAAATAACCTGTGAATCATATTCATAGTTCACGTATGTACCCCTTTTATTTATGCTTTCTATTGATTAATGAAACAAATCTGTATTTCTTAAACGCTTTCTCATATTTTTAAAAGCCTCAAATTATATATTTCATCTCTCTAATCAAACAGAATATTTATTAACGCCTTCAGTACTTGGACACATTTTTGCCACGAGTTTTGGGTGTTATTAGACGGTTTTATGACATTAGGAAGGGTCTATGAAGGTCAGAGTATTAATAGCCATGAGTCTGTACTATTTTAATCCCCACATGAGTTTCTGAAGCTGTTTAAAATTGCAAAATAATAAGAATAAATATGAAAATATCCCCCAATACTGAAGGGGTTAAACTAGAATAAAAAGACTTAAAAGCACCAACAACTTCCACCACAGCTAATCAAAAAGTAGACAAGAATGAGACGCCGAAACGCTCGAGACTTTTATGTTATTTAGTTAATGGCAATAGGAAGTTATGTACATAGAGTTATTCATGTGGTAGTTCTTATATTTTAGTCATTCATGTGGCCGTGATTTATGTTACAGCTGATTTCTGTTCCCCCCCCCCCCTCCTCCACAGTCTCACGAGTATGTCTTCTCTCTTATGTCCGTCCCTGTCTATCATTTTTCCTTCTCACAATTTTTATTCCAGTTCCTTTCTTATGACCGCTCCTCTTTCACGTATTTCTCTTTCCGCTTTCTTATTCTTGGCTGGTGATATTCAACCTCGAAACTCGGCCACATCACGAGGAGCGTCACGAAAACATGTCACGTCAGTCTTACCAGAGAGAGAGAGAGAGAGAGAGAGAGAGAGAGAGAGAGAGAGAGACGTCCAGATTCAGAAAAACTTCACCACTGCACCTCTACTATTTCAAAAGACTCCTATTTTAGTGACATAAATTTTCAATTGTGTCGTTTTTTTATGGTTCTAACGACAAATTAACAACATTCCTACATAACTAACAGGAGAAACACCCTCAGAAACCCGTATCGTACTCTCTAAATAGCCTTCAAAAATAGTATTCATGAGAGAGCGGAGCGTTTCTGAATACGGACCATAGAAAACTACCTAGCCATACAGACAGACAGACAGACAGACAGGGGACAGGGTGATCGGAGAGGGTGCGTGCTAAGCCTGGTGGGTCGGTGGGTGTACACGAGGGATGAAGAAGTGTATATGGGAGAAAAGTCAGTTGTGGATACAGCGCGCGGCTTAAAGGAGGAGAAATGGTCGGGAGCTTAACTGTGGGTCTGTAAGAAAGGAAGGAGTGTAGTTTGCCTCCATAGAGAGAGAGACAGAGAGAGAGGGAGTGGGGGGGGGGGTGGTTGAGTCAGCTTGTAAGGTAATATAAGACAATGTTTACAAGAGAATCAGTCACAAAAATTTACAATCCTATCTGATGTCGTGTTGTTCGTAGTTCAAGTAAAACAGGAACATTGCACCAAAACATCTCCAGTCAAGTATACACCACGTTAGCCACTCACATGTAACCTACACTGCGCTTTATCACACATCTACTTCAAGGGAAAATTACTCTCCTTATATGGCAAGATGGGTGAATTGCAGTGGTGGTGGTGGTGGTGGTGGTGCCTGGAGGAGGAGGAGGAAGAGGAGGAGGAGGAGGAGAGAGAGAGAGAGAGACAGAGAGTAGCCCAGAGGAAAGATTCTGGCTTAAGATGAAAAGGAGAAGCAGGAGCGCGAGGAAGAAAATATAGAGAAGGGATGAAAGGACTGAGGTAGACCGTTGAAAGGCAAGACGAAGGTGTGGTACCCGTGGAAGGAGGAGGAGGAGGAGGAGGAGGAGGAGGAGGAGTGAAGTGCAGAGGGAAGGGAAGGAAGCATGTATGTAGACGGGCAGCGCGGGTGTCTGGGTGTAAAGAGAGACCGTGTGGGGACCAAAGCTGCTCATTTCAGCATAAAGGACGCATAAAAAAAGACATATTTCTACCGACCAGAGTTAAGAGTCGTTTGTGGAAGGATATTAAGGGATTCCTTCACGTTTACACGGCCGAGTCCAGAGAGGAGGAGGAGGAGAAGAGGGAAGAGGGAAGAGGAGGAAGAGGAGGAGGAGGAGGAGGAGGCAGTAGGGGTGGGGGTTGTCTCTTGCCACCCTCGCAAGGAATAACTGCTGTGGGGCGGGGCGGGGCGGGCGTATATATTAACAAGACATCCAGCTAGAGACACGACACCACGCTATATTGGATACAAAAAAAGAAAAAAATACTCCTCCCTTTTTTTTTGTTCGTCATTTTTTTCTTTTAATATTTTCTCCTCCATCTATATTTTTTTTTCTGCCTCTCTCTAACTTCTTAACTGTCACGATCCCTCATAGCTCCCCCGATCAGCCAGCCGCCTGACCGCCCCGCCGAACCTCGCCCCGCCTCCCACCCCCGTCAGCGGCCAAAAGGCATCTTCCTGACCCACCGTCGGGAGAAACGAGCCGAAGTTGCCACGAGTTTGATTGAAAACTATAACGTTCATCCCCTTGACGCGTCGTTCCGTGCTGCCATTGGTCCGGAGAGGATGCCGCCACACTGGTATTGGCCGCGCCCTGCTAGGTGTCGGGTCTGCTGCGGTCTGCCCTGAGTGAACCCCGACTGCAGGACTTGGGAAGACTAAGGGACGTTACTGTGAGGGAGGGAATGTCAGTGAGTCTGTTAGTGACGGGGGTGAAGATTGTGGGAAGAGGAGGAGGAGGAGGAGGATCTGTGAAAATAGTTATATTATTAGAGAACACTAGTGATTATAAAGCCTTTTGATGGGTTAGAGAGAGGGGCTTTAGTGGGACGGGGGGGAATGTCAAAGGCCAGTGAGATGGGTCTGGCTTTTTAGTGACGGTGGTAAAGACTATGGGAGGAGAAGGAGGAGGAGGAGGAAGAGGGGGATCTGGGAAAAATTGTGGTTATGTTATTAGAGAACGTTAGTGATTATGATGTCTTTTGATGAGATAGAGAGGACATGGAAGACTGCGAGGGAGGGAATGTCAAAGGGCAGTGGGATGAATTTGGTTTGGTAGTGACGGTGGTGTAGATTGTGAGAGGAGGAGGAGGAGGAGGAGGAGGAGGAGGAGGAGGAGGAGGAGGAGGATCTGGGAAAAATAGTGGTTATGTTATTAGAGAACGTTAGTGATTATGAAGTCTGTTGATGGGTTAGAGTGGACGTGAAAAGGTATCAGAAAAGTTTCCCTGTTACAATAACGTTAAAAAAATGTGAAGAGTTAGAGAGAAAAAAAAACGAGAGTAGAGTCTCAAGAAGTTCAGTAAATTTGTTAGGTGAACTTCGAGTGTAACGTATCACAAACTGCTTCATTATTGTTAAAAATGTTAATTAGTCTTTCCTTTGTAAGTATGGAAGATATTTTTTTTCATGTAAGATGGGGAAACTGGACAAGGGCTAACAAAGACAATAAAAAGATCCCACTAATTTGCCAGTTCCCTTATAGGTCCGAAAGAATTAGTCAAAGGAAAGGGACAAATTTCTTGAAACCTTCGTCTTACACTAAATTAAAATCTCAGGCATAATTAATCCAGGTCCTCCTAGTTGACGAATGTAGGAAGACTGGATGGCTGGATGGCTGGATGGCTGGATGGACAGATAAATGCATGTCAGACGTCCTTGAAGTTGAGGTCTGGTTGGACTGGAGGCACTAAACAAGCATACTAATTGTAGGTATACTTCGTTCCATTTGCGTGTGTATACCCTGGGACAGATCTCGTCGCTGGACCACCTCGACGCCTTGGTGATGAATGACTCAGGGCGGCCCGAGCATAATTCACCGTGTTATTAATGACTCCGCCAGCCAGGTAACCGAGACCTCTATTTCCTGAGACCAATTAGCAACAACACAATCCTTCCCTTCCCTCACCTCCCTGCCTTCATCTCTCCTTCCTTCCTTTACACACACACACACACACACACACACACACACACACACACACACACACACACACACACACACACACACACACACACACACACACACACACATTACTTAGTTCCCTCACCCAGGAATAAAATAGAACACGCCCTCCTGAGCAATTTTCCCTCCGCCTATCAACAGTTCGCGCTAAAAACAACACGAACCAATCACGACGCGGGGCCACCGATTGAAAGGCCAATCAGGAGAGAGTGATGGCGTCTGGAAGGTATTTGCGCGGGGCATCTCCTTCCAGGAAACATGAACTCAACGTCTAATTTGGCCCTACCTCCACCACGCCGCCCCGTTGCAATGCACCCGCCCCACTTCACTGTAAATCTGGCTCGTCCTACAATCTAATCTTCTAAATTACACCCTCAGCAAGTCTCCTTTGAGTCTTTATCAAAATAGGAACCCAACCCGAGCGCCAGTCAGTGTCTAAGGCTCCCATGGTTCTCAGTGTAAGGCAAGGTTCTTCCCTCCTCCTCCTCCCCCTCCTCCTCTAGTCCTTCAGTCCTTCAGTCTTATTCTTGTTTCTCTTACAGGACGTGGCGGCGGATCACACACAGGCAGGGAGGCAAAGGTAAGGCTACACTGGAAGGTAATCCTAATCTTTCCCTTATTTTTCCCTCGTTTGTTGTGGATGATGAAGATGAGTCTGTTTGCGTCGACGTGTGTGTGTGTGTGTGTGTGTGTGTGTGTGTGTGTGTGTGTGTGTGTGTGTGTGTAAGACTTTTCTGAATATGAATGTATGTTGTTGTTTTTTCTTGATATACTGTATGCCGTCCAAACGTAATAGAAAAACTGGCTACCATTAACTATTATGATTATTCAAGGGCTCTCCGTACGTGTGTGTGAGTCTGTGCGTGTGTGTGTGGGGGCGTACGCGAAAGTATGGATTGGCTAATGTAAAAACAAAAGTGTATGTGTGTTTTTGCTTCCTCTCGTTTGTGTTGAAGTAATGAAGGATAAGAGAAAGAAAAAAAAGACATTGAAAAATCCCATCAAATAAAATGCCTGCACTCAAGCATAACCTCGGCCGCTCTTTATCGACCTCAGTTTTCGATATCGGCCTGGACGAGTGAAAGAGGAAAAAAATGGATAATAAAAAGAAAAGCAGAGAGGAAAGGAGGGCAACACTGAACTACGCCTCACACACACACACTAAAGAAAAAAAAATCATCACTGCTTTTTTATAAACGTTGCATTAGTGAGACAAGAGACGTAGGGTCGACAGAGAGCGGCAGAAAAATCCCTCATCAGAATTCCGTGTGAGGAGAGGCAGTCAGTCATCGGTAAGGAAGGAGAAGCTGGCTACGTGCAATCAGCGGTCAAGGGGAAGAGACAGAGGGACGCACACGAGAGACAGCCACACCACATTAGCGTTCGGGAACATCCAGTGGCGGTCCTGGATTGGTTTGAGATGCAGAGGGCAGCGGCAGCCAGGCAGTGTGTTCAGAAGCGAGAAGATTGTTATTGGAAGTGTAGTTCATTGGTTTATCGGTGCTTTTCGGTCACTAGATGCTTTTAAGTCGTAGAGAGAAGCAAGGACTTGTCACTGTTTGCTTTGAGGGAGCGCAACGCAGGGAAGGAATTCATTTGTCGCTTCAAGTACGTAAAGATGTGTTTGTCATTGGTCAAACTGACTGGAAAGTTTCCTTGCCAAATAGAATAATGAAGTATATCAAATTTCTAACACACACACACACACACACACACACACACACACACACACACACACACACACACACACACCAGCCCCAGATGTCACCTTCCGTGATATCTTGTTATTTACACAATGAGAGTACAATAACCAAATGTGTAAATGTTCAGTTGCATACGTACACTTTATCCTTTCAGTTCTCTGTTGTACTACATTGCATACTCGTGCGTAAAACGTGCTGATTTGACCATTTCTATACTTTATGATCTCGACAGTGTAGGGTAGGCCAGTTCTAACATGTCTCTCCCCACACAGTGTATTTCTCCCACTCCAAACCACTCACTGCCCCTCCACTTCTCGTCCTTCCTTCCTCTTCCGCCGCCCAGTCTCCTTTACACTCTTTGGCAGGTGTGTCCCTAAGCAAACACACTTGCAGCGCTACTGGGTGCCCTTGTGTCACTCGAAGGCAGCTTTAAACTTGACACGCAACACGGAAACATGTCTAATCTCATCCCTTGAGGGATTAAAGCGCGCTGAATGCGTTGACCTTGGCTTCGTTTTTCTTTATAGTTTTTTTTTTTTTTTACGTTTTTCTGTAAAGTTCCTTGAGCACTAATCTGGAAAGAATTCAGTTAATCGGGTTTTAAATCAATTACTTGGGTCGAAATATCCTTATTGTTGCGATGTGGAGGACTTTTTAATATGTTTTTTTTTTTTTAATATCCACTTGGTTTTACATGTTATAATTACTCATTATGTTTTTAACGTTTATGATGCTTGGCTACATCGAGCTCAGCACCCAATGAACGTAATATAAAATCTCAACTCTGAAAAAGAAATGTTTACATACCCAGTGGATGGAAATAATGGAAGATATTCTCAAGATAAATAAATTAACATATTAAAAGGAAAAAAAGGAAAAAAAAAGCACGGCGAGGACACAATGATATGGTTGGAGCTCATCATCCAACCACCACAAGGAACTTAATACCAAACCACAACACTGCAGAAACTTATACATACGCAGTACATGATAAAAAAGAGGATATATATATACGCATACATTTTTTTTTCCTCTCAAGATACAAGAATATACAAAAACATGCAAGGGACGCGATGTAAAATAAACAATCATCAGAGGAGTGACCCGTTTCAGGTGACATCCGAGGTCCCTTCCATCCGGTTGCTTCCTTTTACTGGCCCGCCGGGAAGGCAACGATTATTGGTCTGATATTCTTCCCTCCTCAGAGTGAAGTATTTGTGTGTGTGTGTGTGTGTGTGTGTGTGTGTGTGTGTGTGTGTGTGTGTGTGTGTGTGTGTGTGTGTGTGTGTCTGTGTGGGTGTGTGTCTGTGTGTGTTTCAGAAAGGTTCATGTTAGCACTGACTCAAATCCCATTAAAAACAACACTAAAAATGAGTTAACTACATCACTAACGTCACATATACCACCACCACCACCACCACCACCACCACTACCACAACCTTCACTCCCCTAACCACTACCACCACCATCGCCACCGCCGTCACCGCCGCCGCTCTGTCTTTGGTTCCTTGGCTACACTTGCTGGGATTGAATAAATGTTCCCACACGTGCATGGGTATAAGAAGCTCACGGGAAATCCTTATACCTGAAGTGAAAAGCCGAGGTGTGTATACTTTGTGCTGTCGTTGTCGTCATTGTTGTTGTCCTCACCGCCAGTTTTCTCCCCTCGTACGTTTCTCTCACTTCTTCGTTTTAGTATAGTTTGTCATGCCGTGTTGGTTATTGAGGATTACTTGAATGGTCTCGTTTCGTCTGTTTTTACTCATATATTTTCGTTTTATTAAAGTTTATTGTCCCGTTTCGATCATTGTAGAGTGATTAAATTGTTTCGTTGGGTTTATTTTACCTTACATTTTGGTTATTATCAAAGAACACCGTCCGTGGAGGAGGAGGATGTACGAGTACCTACACACTCACGGGGTTTCCTATGCAATGTAACACTCGCTCACTTAACGGTGACTGCATGAAATTACCGTGTCAGAGAGAGAGAGAGAGAGAGAGAGAGAGAGAGAGAGAGAGAGAGAGAGAGAGAGAGAGAGAGAGAGAAAGGCTTCTTAAAGTGTGAATCATCATTTTGGCAAGGAATCGATTATCATGTAGTCATCAGCGAGTCAACACACCTTCATCTTCAAAACCTTCGCTTTAGAGCATCACCGCCTCTCGCTTCTTAGTAACTGGGTGGCGCCGCCGGGGCTCAGCGTACGCCACTGGAGGTGTGGGAGAGGAGCAGGTGTGAGAGGGTCGGCGGGAGGGGCGCTGAGCCGAGGGCTACACACCACCAAGAGGACGTGGTGAGGCGGCCAGCCAGGCGGGAAGGGGATGAATGTCGAACTGTGTATATAGTCTAGAATGCCTCCTGGAGGAAGTGTTGTAAGGCAGCTCTAAGCCGATCGGGAGAGGATATGTGTGGATACCATGTTGTGTGTGTGTGTGTGTGTGTGTGTGTATGTGTGAGAAGTGTGTGTGTGTGTGTGTGTGTGTGTGTGTGTGTGTGTGTGTGTCTTGATGCTGAGAAGGGGATGTCAAGTAAATGTTATGTTTATGTGTTCAATATATTCATAAAAATTTGCTTCTCACTGATGACGTTTTGTTGGAAGAAAGGAGAAGACTGTCACTAAAACCCTTGACTTAAACCTTTCATTAAGATAGGAACCAACTCAAACTAAAAAAAAAAGGAAAAAAAGTTGTGTACATAAAAGATATATATAACAATGTATTGATTATCCCATTTTAAACAGTCAAATGTTTACAGATCACATGTGAGATAAAGTAGAAATCTGGAAGTTGTTTATGATTAGGGAACGATTGAGTCCCATTGAAAGGGTTAAATAAGGCTTCGGAGAGTGATAAGTTAATTGAACAAGCTAGATCCCTTCAGATTTATCTTTCCTCTATACATAAGATAGTTTTTATTCCGCAATATGTTAGTCATTCAACTGTTTATTATTCATTGAGTATCTTACGGTTGACTTCTGGTGTATCTGTCAATTACTTAATATAGGAGTGAACGGTATAAAACACTCCACCTACTTAGATTTAAAATATTACAATAGCGAAAATTAGGCTTGATAATACATAACCAGTGAGTGTTAATTTCGAGACTGTTTTTCGTTCGGTCCACCAAGAAATAATACAACATGATACCGCACAAGTCGCCAGTCTACTTATACTAAACACTTCGATGTGACAAGACCTTTTTGTGAACTTTCCATTACACTATAGATAACACGAACTCTCAAGCACGAATGTCCATTTTTATTTAACCCCTTAAGTACTGGGACACTTCTTTACCACGAGTTTTTGGGTGTGATTAGACGATCGTATTAGGAAGGGTCTATGGAGGTTAGAAGATTAATGGCCAGAGTCTATAGCATTTTAATCCCCACATGAATTTCTCAAGCTGTATAATATTGATGGATAATAAGCAAAATAAATATGAAAATGTGTCCCAGTATTGAAGGGGTTAAGGTGACCACAATATCTCATTTGACCAACACAATGCAGTTCCTAAACACTTGAATCTTATATACATATGTCATTGTAACCCTTAAGTCCATCTTTTTTCCAAGTATAATGATGTTCATTCATTTATCACATAATTGCTACCTTTGTATTTTCTTTCATTAATATCTCACTTGTATTTGTAGTTTGTTTGTTTTTTCGAAGCAATGTAAAGTGTAATAAGACTCACCGCACATATAATTAGATATTGTCACTGCTTTCCTATTTTTTTCCACAATTCGGTTTTTTGGAGTCTTCGTTCGACCGCTTAAATGTCTCACCAATAACTCACAAAAGCATATTCTGTGCTTGTCTCCTCAACCGTGAGAAAATTTGATCCAAAGCGAGGAAAGGACTATGATAGGAGCATTGTGATGGGTTGTCGATGGTGATGAAGGAAACATGGGGTGGTTGGTGAACACTTTACTCCCGAGAGAAGTAATGGATTGCAATATGTAAAAGTGATCGGACAAGAAAGGGAGTCAACACGGTAAACATCGCAATCATATCACATCCGAGTCCAAAATTTACCGCTTTTCACCTCAACAAGTGCTCCTTCTAACTTATTAATAATTCAATATGCGTGCGGTTCATGTGTAGTTTTTCCTTTGAACATTACTGTGTTGAGCTGCAAGTGATGATCAGTCGAGTAACCTTCTCTCACTTCCACCGCGTTTTGTGTGCTCTGACCCATAAAAGCTTTTAATGCCTTGATCAAATGACAATCTTCATAATCCAATAGCCGATTCTTAGCTGCTCAGTGGACTTTGTGAAGGTGAGTGTGATAGATAACCAAACTAATGATAATCTATTGAAATACACCGGAATTAACAGGATGCTTATAGAACTGCGCACATGGGAGGAAAGGAGAGACACACAAGTGCCATTAGTTCTTCCCTGTGTCTTGTTCTGTTGAAATCGAATACAAAATGAAGTAGAATATAGATGAAGAGAAGTATAAATAAAGAAATCACCAGAAATACATAATGTTCCTAGCTTGATAAGACATAGTTAAAGCAAAATTCAGTTCAAGTTAATACCAGATTCATAAGGATTGTAGTTAGATACAGTAGATGATTGTTATATTTAACTTAGATAAGAGAATGGAATTGAAGAGAAGTATAAATGAAGGAATCACCAGAAATGAATTATGTCTTTAGCGTGATAAGACATAATTAAGACAAAATGCAGATAAAGTTAATACCAGATTCATGAAGTCTTTAGTTAGATACAATGGACGGAGTGAAATATAGATTAATACAAACAATTCAAATTCACATCGCCACTAGAACTCCCCGCTATTGATATGACACTTAACATGACTGATGACCATATTCTTGACCCCTTGAGCACTGGGATGCATTTTTTTCATATTCTGCTTAATAATTGTCTCTTTTGAACAGCTTCAGAAACTCGTGTTGGGGTCAAAATAGACTTCAAACTCTGGCTAAATCCTCAGACCTCCATAAACCCTCCTTAACATCAATAAAATCGTGTAATGACACCCAAAACTCGTGGTAAAAATGTGTTCCAGTACTGAAGAGGTTAAACACTTCTGCATTGTACCTCCATTATTTTCAAGAGGGTTTAATTGAAGGTACGCGGGTTTTTAAGTATGTTTCTATTCTTCTATTGACAGATTAACAAGCTTTCTGCATAACGAGTAGGCGAAAGAGTCTTGAAAAGCTGATTGATTAATTTTGTAGCCCTTGAAAATAGTGGTGAGAGAACAGCAAGTTTCTGAACACCGACTCGAAGCTCACAGCGGGGTGGACAATAAGCGGAGCGTCTGGAATGCCACAAACGTTGCTATATATCACGTCAATGTACGTAGTGTGCGTCTGTAATTAGTCTGTCAAGTATTATCACTGTTTATTATGATTACAAGAAAGATAAAATGAGCAGTCGTGTAAGTAAATTTCGCAGTATATTATTTTTTTTTGCATGTGGACTGTCCATTATAACTACACTGTGTTATAATTAAAAGAGGCGTTTTGCATGGCGGCTAAAATAAAATGTGTCTTGTAAGTGGACCGCGGGCTTTCATCAATCCATCTTGCGCCATGTACTTTATTTATAAACACCGCATTTTTCCACCGGAGAGCCTTGCCGCGCGTTAAATATAGATTGCCGTGTATTTATGACCTGCCGCCAGATAATAGAAAGTCACACTGAAATACACTATCGGGGGAAACTTTTAAATCTGCGGCAGGATCTTTAATCACGTCATATCATTTTTTTAAATCTATATAATCAACAAATACCTTATGTACAAAACACTACGACGTCTTTCTTCGTCTTTGTGGTAAAAGATCTTGTATAACCTTGTATAATATAAGAGTGATTTCCATTGCATCATATGATTGTTCCACGCCACGTCGACTCCTCTTCAGGCGTGTTAAGTCGCCTTCCACCAAATCTAGCGGAGTGGCGGAGAGGAGTGGCGTGGGCAGCCTTCGCAAGTGGTGGAGAGGTGGCGGCCGTGCAGGGACGCTCTCAAGGGACCCACTTAAGTGCCGCAACATGACAACAAAGGATGTTATCTAAGCCCTCCGTCATCCCCTAACCCTCCCGACCCTCTCCCTCCTTCCCTTCATCCCCCCGCCCCCCCAATGCAATCCCTTGACACGCTAACCAAGTCTTTCCGCCGCCTTTGCGTGCTCGCCAATCCTGCATTGTCAGTTACACCAGTGCAGTGATTTCCAGAAGACATTTATGCTCCTTACCTAGAAGAACTGTACGGTGAAGTGAGTGTAGTAATGGTGTCGGCTTTCCGTTACACTGTATCTTCCGCGTTTTTTGAGGCACGCGATGTGTATTGTCGTGGGAAGTTTTTTTTGTGTGTGTATTTCTGTTCCCTATCTAAAAAAAAAAAAGTGTACTGTGAAGTGACTGTAGTAATGGTGTCGGCTTTTCGTAACGCTGTATCTTCCGCTTTTTTTTTTTTTCTTTCTTTCTTTCTTTTTTTGAGACACGCGATCTATGTGCCATCTTTTATACACATATTATCGTGGGAGGTTGTATTTTTTATTTGTATATTTCTGTTCCCTATCTAAATGAACTGCACGGTGGAGTAACTAAGGCAATGGTGTTGGTTTTCTGTAAAGCTGTGTTTGCCGTGTCTTTGAAGCGTGCGATCTTTGAAACAGATCACCGTGAGAGGTGTCGTGTGTACAGATGATAATTAACTGTGTTTTTTTGCTCTCATTTCAGGCGCACGATGGAATTTAACTTCTTACATCGTGTTTGTGTGTTTCTGCGTATGAGAGAGAGAGAGAGAGAGAGAGAGAGAGAGAGAGAGAGAGAGAGAGAGAGAGAGAGAGAGAGAGAGAGAGAGAGAGAGAGAAGTGAATGAATCAATGAATAGACATAGTTTCCCTATAATATATGACAATAATGCCTTTCCTATATCACAGAGCATTCATGTGTGTGTGTGTGTGTGTGTGTGTGTGTGTGTGTGTGTGTGTGTGTGTCTGTGTGTGTGTGTATGTGTGTGTGTATGTTTGTGTGTGTGTGTGTGTTATAGGTCTATATTTTCTTCATTGATTCTTTCTGTGCTTTTTGTTCGAATTTTTGTTCAGTAATTTCGCCGAAAAAATACTATTATCTTCCATTTTACTTATTATCTACCTATTATTATCAGTGGTGGTGGAGGTGGTTGTGGCAGTAGTAGTAGTAGTAGTAGTAGTAGTAGTAGTAGTAGTAGTAGTAGTAGTAGTAGTAGTAGTAGTAGTAATAAAAGTAGTAGATGGGATTGTGTAGAGTGGATGGTAGAATAGGGAAACACAGGTTGATGCAGATGAGTATAACCTAACCTAACCTAACTTAACCTCTAACCTAACCTAACCTAACCTAACCTAACCTAAGCTAACCTAACCTAACCTAACCTAACCTAACCTAATCTAACCTAACCTAACCTAACCTAACCTGAGTTTTTCTACCACTCACTCAACACGTTTCTATGGATAAACACAGTAGCATTAGTACTTTTACGTTGCTACTACTACTACTACTACTACTACTACTACTACTACTACTACTACTACTAATACTAATAATAATAATAATAATAATAATAATAATAATAATAATAATAATACCACTACTACTACTATTACGAGTCGAAACAGAGTATATTAGACCGTATTGTCCGCTTACTATTTTGAGACATAAGCGGCAGTCGGAAAGCAGCAACAAAAATAATCACAAAATATTCCAGATACCACTGAATGCACTCTACGTTCGTTTACTCTCTCTCTCTCTCTCTCTCTCTCTCTCTCTCTCTCTCTCTCTCTCTCTCTCTCTCTCTGACTCGCTTTCTTCCTTTTTCCTCTTTCTATCAATCTTTCCGTCTCTAGCACGTCTATTTTTTTATTTCCCGTCTATCTTTTCTTCCTTTATTAATTTCCTCTTGCCTTTTTCTTTTTCCATCTTAATTTTTTCCCTCTTACTTTCTTTCTTTCATTGAGTGTTTTTTTTTTAATTTCATCTTTTTTATCTACTTTTATGTTCAACTCTCTTTTCTTTCCCATTTCCTTTTCGTCTTTCTACCCATAAGTGTCTCAACTCTGGATTTTGGCACCATTTGATAACTTTCCAAGCTTCTATCAGGCACATTATGGTTAGATTGTGGGCATTATTTTCACATTTCTCTACATCGCTTCTCCACTATTTCAAAAACATTTAATTCACTTTGTGCGGGATTTATAAGTGTGTTTTCTTATGACTATAGTGAGAAATTAACACGATCTCCTCATTATTAGAGAGGGAAATCATCTTGAGAATACGGCTAATTATCTCCGCGGCATTAAAAAAAAATAGATATGAGAGTAAAGCGTTTTTTAATACAGCCCCTTAGGACGTTACGATCAGATAATGTGAGATGAAAGCGGTTGTGGTAGGTTAAGATAAGCGTTTGGTTTAGTACAGGATAGGACATGATGGTAGAGGTTATACTAGGTTAGGTAAAGTTAGGTTTTGCTCGGAAAGGTTATTTTTAAAGTAGATCAGAATAGGAAAGGATGGAATACTGTACGTTACGTTAGGTGAGGTCAGTGTATAGAAGGAACGATTAGGAAAGATCAGGTTAGGTTCAGTAATGCTACGTTAGATGGAGTTGGAGTAGGTAAGATGGAGTTATGTAAGGTTAAAACAGAAAAAACGGTAGGAAGACTAAGACACGGAAGAGAAAAGATAAAAAAAAAGAAACTAGAGAAAAACAGATGATATTATGTATGGTTATAAGAGAAAAAAAGGTACGAAGGTCAAGAAACGGAAGAGAAAAGATAAAGAAGTAAACTAGAGAAAAACAATAAGAGGAAATTATGTAAGATTATAACAGAAAAGAGGTAGGAAGATCAAGAGAAGGTAAGAAAAAGGAAACTAGGAAAATGAAAAAGAAAAAACAATAAGAAAAGATCAGCCTAGAATTTTTCCTCGTCAATACATTAGAAGAGAAGAAAAGTCGAGAGAGAATGTGGCAGTAATGTTGACAGCTGCCGCCTGGCCCTGTGAAACTAGTAACCTTTCTTTTTTTTTCTGCCTCATCATCTCCAAGAAGAATAAAAAGAAAATAACCGGTTCTCTAATAAAATGCGGCTTAGATTCGTGCAAAACATACAAAACTGCACCACTGAACACTATCATTTGCGATCATCTTTTTTCTAACAGCATCGTGGTATTAGTGGTGATAGTCGTGTTGTTTTTGTTATTATTAGTGTTGTTATCAGCATCGTGTTATCACCATTATTATCATCACATTGTTGTCTTTATCTTCTCACTGCCCAAGGCTTTATTTTTTTAGTTTAGAGGATAAGGAGAAGGTGTTGTAGTTATAGAATTATCATTATTATCATTGTTATCATTATTAGTTGTACTTTTATCACAATCCTCATCATCATCTTATCATCGTCATGTCATCTCGCTGTTCTTATCGCTCATAAATTACGTTCTGGACCGCCAGATGTCCCTCTACACACACACACACACACACACCACCGATTCCCTCCCAGCTGCTGCTCCCTTCCCAATCTTCCCTTTCACAACGAGCACGCCAGTACCATAATTAACCCAGCAATTAACACAGAGCTCGTGTGGCGGTTTGTGTTCGCGCACTGAAGGAAATATTCTCTGTGCCCTCCCTCCCGTTTGCTGGGCAGTGCGTGATCAGTGCGTTAGTTCCTGCGATGTGTTGAGCTCTTATCTGTCCTCGGTACTCGCTGTGACTTGCCAGGTGATAGTTGTGTGGAGAGAGAGAGAGAGAGAGAGAGGGAGAGAGAGAGAGAGAGAGAGAGAGAGAGAGAGAGAGAGAGAGGGAGGGAGAGTAACTAACCGACTCACTAACTAACCGATAGAACAAGTTATTAAAATAGAGCGGTTGACCAAAAAGCTGATAGATAGGTAAAAGTAGACAAGGCTGACGAAAAGACACATTTCCACTACTCGACCCACAAGCTCATATTGTTTCTATTGACACAGATTTCTCCACTGTTGTTTATTTTCTCTTCAAAGTTTATTGGCGGAAAAGGGAAACGTTGTCATCGGTTTATTTTACATCTAATTTTCAAGGGAATAGAAGAGAGAGAGAGAGAGAGAGAGAGAGAGAGAGAGAGAGAGAGAGAGAGAGAGAGAGAGAGAGAGAGAGAGAGAGAGAGAGAGAGAGAATAAAAAAAGGAGCGTAAGTCAGACAGATTGATAGACTGACTGAGACAGAGTGACACTCGGCCAGACGCGACTAAACATACTGCATTCCGATGTCTATGTACTCTTGCCATATTTGTGCTACGGTTCTAAACAGAGGACATGGAATATTATTTAAGCGTGTGTGTGTGTGTGTGTGTGTGCGTGTGTGTGTGTGTGTTAAAAGTGACGAGGATACGCAAATAAACACAAACAGGATATGAGTCAGTCCGTCTGTCATTCTTTTTTAATTGCTTTTTTTTCTTCTTTTCTTTTTTTTTACGAACATGGTTAATGAAGGCCTTCTTAATGCCGCATTCCCAGCAGACATTAACCCACGGGAGACGCACAGTGAGGTGGGAACTCTGCCTTTTTATACTTTCCTTAGTGCTTTCTTGACATGCCATGCTGTCTAATCCCCCAACGAGTTCAGAGAGAGAGAGAGAGAGAGAGAGAGAGAGAGAGAGAGAGAGAGAGAGATTCTTGAATGGGCGTGTGTGCTTGCGTGGTTTCCCTCCGCGTCTGTGGACTTGAATGCCCGCCCACTGCCCTCCTTGCCACTATCTCTTCTCTCTCTCTCTCCTCTCCCATTCCCCGAGGATTTCTTCGTGTTATTCAATTTCTGTTCCCGTTTTGTCGATTACTTCAAATGGTCCTTTCTATATTTGCCGCAATTGTCATATATCAAGTCGCATTGTAGCACGTTATTCAATGGTATCAAATGCTCACTTTCTTTTGTTTTTTGTTATGCTTATGTTTTGTGTTTATGTTTTAAAACAGAATCTCAACTTACCTCTGTATCGCGACTTGTAGGTTCCTTTTAATACTAGTATATATAGGTTTGTATATTTTTTTTCGTGATTCCCTACAACATTACATAGGGGCCCTTCATCGTGGCCCTGCACTCCTGGCGGGGGAGCGTAGCTGACACACTGCACCAGCGCCGCCCTAGTAAGCTCAGACTCAATTCTACGTCAAATTGAAGTCCCCGGCCATCACAGCATCGCCAAGTAACGTTAAACGGTGTGCATAGTCACCTTGATATGTATCACATGAATGTTCTTTGCAATATGTTTAAATGTGTTGTTCGTCCGCGTGGACCGGCGCAAGTGGTGAGCGGGGAGCGCGGGAGACGGTGGTGCACGCGTGTGACAGGAGCGTGGGAGCAGACGTCTATCCCTTCCCGTCGCAGACAGCACACTGACCTCCAGCCCTGCCCCTTGCCTCCGACGGGGCGCGGAAGAGGAGGGCGGAGCTCCAAAACTCGAGGGGAGGGAGGTGTTTGTCATGGATCCGAGGGGAAAAGACCGTCCTGCCTGGAGGAAACCGGAGCGTTTACCATTGAGATGTTCATTTCAGTGACATGATTTTGCGGAACTGTTGAAACAGCTTACGTGCTCACGCCAGCGTTGTCCAGGTGTGGGCTGATCGTGATGCTGCACACCTTGTGCATTTGATAATGACTGTTTTTCTACACCTTGTCACGTGTTGATATTAAACTGATAACGGACAATGTTGAATGAAATCTTCTCCTTTAATAGTTGACTTTGTTCACTGCGTGGAAGGAATCTTCGTTATTGGACCACATCTCCCCATCATATTATGTCACTATCTATTAATACTCATACTTAGCAAAGGAGTGTTTATTATACAATTCACCATCCATCAAAGCACATACTAACCATAGCCATTTATCCATCCATTCATGAATATACATATATATATATATATATA
>JAHFWG010000083.1:182814-196554 GCA_020233015.1 Callinectes sapidus | reverse complement strand
CACATAGATGATTAGCGAGGTTTTCCAGACTGTTTTTTTTTCCCAGTTGATAATGTAGACATCTTGTCACTTTGCTTCTAGAACAGTAAAAACACCTTAAAAATCTCGAATGAATTAGGGTGGTAGTGAATGTAATAGGTCCAGTTATCAGTCTGTCAGCAGTGACTCATTAGATAGATTTAAGAGATCAGATTTATAGATAATCAGGACAGGTGAAAGTGGGTGTGTTTCATGCAGGACCAGCCAGTGTTGGCATGATCGTATCTTGCAGCTTTTCTTATTTTCTGATGTAGATGTCATGTTGTCTCATCACGACTGTTTTCAAAAGACATAGAGATGACAAGCCAAGTTTTCACGAGTGTTTCTATTGCTACAAAATAGAGAAATCTTGTAAATCTGTCTAAAGTCGATAAAATATCCATAAAAAAACTGTGCAACTCCAAGTACAACTTTACCATAGTTGTTGTGGCGCTGTAGAAGTGTTTCATGATATGCTCCTGTATGTAATGATTTGGTTGAAGAAAACTTTTCAATGGGAAATTTGGATGTATAAAATCATTTTTATATTAATTAGCAGGTTAAGTTCTTTGGCAATCTTATAATGTTTTTTTTCTATCTTGAGTGCTGACTCAGAGGTTTACTTTGCCTAGCTATTCAGTATGGTTGTCTTGTTGAATTAAGCTATGAATCGCATTCATGAAGTTTGACTGACATTAAAGTCGTCTCTAAAATATTCTTTTTAATTGCATGTCTGGTTATTTCGTTTAACAACACAAAACATGAAGTTTAGTTTGTCACTCATTTTCCTGTGGCTGTGTGTGGCTTGGTGAAGCATGCATTGGTAGCACCGCGACGCCCTTACCCAGCTCACCACCACCAGGCACGGTCATCACCGTCACCTTACACACAAACGTTTTCTTTTCGGTCATCATCATTGTTTTGACTGGCCGATGGCTGAAGGGAGAGCGATGTCTCTCACCTCCCTAGAGTGCAGACAAGATCAGAGAGTGTCCTGCTCGTTCTTCTCCTTTCAATAGTCTAATACTCTTCACAATATATATGACTCACATGATTCATTCCTTGCTATTTGTCAGCACAAAAAACATTCCTCGTCTTGGAATCGTACATTGTCCCTGAGAATAAGTGACGAAAGTTAAGATCTTTTTCAGCAAAATCCATCATTGGTCTTGATTAAGAAGATGATCCAGAGAGCCCTGACTTGTCTAGCCATGTATCTGCTCCCTGCATTCTGTAAGTCATTATTGAAGACGTTCGCGCACTACCAAGTCGCACAGCTTGACAATATTGCTCGTGACGGTAATGTCTACACTCTGGACAGTCAAGGACATCTGCTTCCTATGGAACACAACTCTAATCTAGCCAACCACTTCACCGCGTCACCAATAGTCTCGTGTCTGCATGACAAGCATGGAAAGACTGTGTTGCATTGAAGCAAAGACGTTCTGGATGTTATGATGTCCCTCTCCTTGTCGAAACACTGGTTTCTGCCAGCGCTTGTCGCTACATCTTCCGCTGCAGCTCTCTATGACGCTCCAAATTTGTCTGGAGTGCAAGGACCATTGATGACATCATCCATCCAGCCTGTGAAGGCATCAGTGCGAGTGTAGATGCCGGGGAAGAGTGGGCTTCCACAGCCGTAGCCACTGCTCACCACACCCACTTGCTGGTCTCTTAGATCTGGTGGTGTTCTTGTCAGAGGTCCACCCGAGTCTCCCTGAAAGGAAAGGAAAGCAACAGCTGTAAAAAGATGATTTGCCGCAAGAATGGTGTTGTGGTACGTATAGTACGCAGCCGATGTAAGACACGTCCCGCTGCGGCAGTGGTGCCCCAACACGCCGGTTCCTAACCCATTTCCAACAAGATTTACAGCATCATCTGTTATTATTATCCATCAGCACAGCGGGACACGCTCCAGCTCCCGGCAAACCCACAATTATCGTGGGTGAAACGGTGCAGCTAAAGCCCCCCAACGCCCAAACGGCCCCTCAGTCAAAAGTTTTGCTGGTATATAACCAATTGTGAACTGTTTTATATCTCCATGTTTCGGTATTGGAAAAAAGTCAAAAGCGATCATCGTATTTTTCAGCGCATGGAATACTTTTTACATGTATATTTTTTTAAAGTAGTGAGTGCAGTCTCGAGGCCAACGTGAAAATTGAATTTGGGGAATATAACGCTTCTTCAAAATGGTGTCAGTAAACAGGCTCTACTAAGTGTCTCAGCCTCATGCTCCTTCTCACCCTGTCCTGCCCTGCCCTGCCACAATACTCACTCGACACACGTCGTTTCCATTTTCTCCGTTGGCGCAGAGGACGGTGTCGTCCAGGCCTCGTGGGTAAAGCAGCGTGAATATGTCTCCAGCGGCAGAGTAGAGATTGTTACACTCCTCTAGGCTTCTCACCGTAACCTCCAAATTGATGAGCAGCGACGATGCTTGTTCTGATGACGGAAGAAAAATAATAATGAAAACTTATTTGTGCATTAGTTGTTTATGTGGGAGCAGGTCATGTAACATTCATTAGTTTTCTTAAGATTATTTTATGCTTTCCACCCTGGGGCATCCAGCCTCACTCATGAACCACTTACCATTGGGACGAGTGCCCCAGCCAGCCACTTTGCAGCTCTGGCCAGTCAGATCCACTACTGCGGGCGGCACGCAGTAAGGTCTTAGTAAAGATGTCTCTCTCACATCGTCCTCCAATTCAATCAGCTGGAACACGGCAAAACAAGATATTAAAGATAAATAAATCGATAAATAACTGACGCTGGAGTTACTTCTGTAGGTGTACACGAAATAGTAACCTAATGAAATCATTTTAATAATCTTATCATTTGAATAGAATATTGAATTTCAGTATGTAAAACTTAAAACCGCAGTCTACTCAAAATGAGACATTTTTGCTGGTTTGACTAAAGAAGTGCATCAAAACAGAGTAATGAAAATCAGAGCCAAGTATGCACAGCTGGTGAAGCACGTGGCGGCCAGGCAGTGCGGCGGAAAGACAGGGAGTGACTCACGGCTATATCGTTGTACTTGCTGATGATGTTGTAGTCTGGGTGGAGGATGACACGAGCCACTGGGTAGTCATAGGCGAGGCTCTCCGTGGTGCGGGTGAAGTCTTCCTCGCCCAGTCTGATCACATCTGGCCTGCCGCGCGACACCACAAATCACACACACAGCCAGAAAGAAGAGGGGACGATTAATAGACTTATTAATACATTAGTAGATTTGTAGGTCGATGAATTAACATTGACCAATGACCCTTTAAGTAATAGTTCATATCTAAGTATGTATGTATGTATATGCAAACATAGTTCAGAATAGAAGGTTGGAAATCGGTCAGTAGGTCGTGTCTAGTTTCCAGATGCTATATGTCATTTCATGGTTCAAACATCCATCTAAATGACAATGGTTGATATTCGAATAAAAGGAATTCACTCGACTTCCATCTTCAACAGTTACTTTGCCATGATTGTAACAAAGGGACATATTTCCATTAAAATAGATAGGAAGAACAATTGGGGAGTAGAAGTGACTAGTTATTTGTAAACCTAGTAAATGTTGTGGAGTTGTTCTTCTTAACTTTTCTTATGTTAGTATGTGCTCATTCCTTCCACTTCAAGGTTTCTCACAAGGGGATGAAGCCACTCTGCTTGCTTTCACTAGGAGGATCAGAGAGAGAGAGAGGGTGGGGGGGATGATAGAGTGACGCTACACTTAACTATTCCTTCACAACAGAAACACTTCTCTCTTCACGGCATAGGCAACACACAACATAACACCAGACACTCTTCACCGGTCTACAAACACCCTCCGCTGTCATCTCAACCCACCACCAGCTAGGAAAAGATTATACTAGAGACCACAATGCACCTGCGTGAACCTATCGCTACCTGGACGATCTAGAAACACCTGTGGGTTCTCTAATCGTCTCACCGCTAACACCATCACTCACCTTTTGCTCACGACGCAATGGGCAGCTGTCAGGATGTGCCGCGGCGTGATGATGGAGCCGCCACAGAAGAATTTGTCACGGTCGTCGCCACCCACCACTGGCTTCGGTCCGTCACCAGGCGCCACTCCTTCACCTATGGCGGCCACGTTCACAGCGGCGTCCCTAAAATCTGAATCAGTTACATCTAACTCATCACGTCCCTCTTCAACTGCAGGGACAGGGACATCACCATCAGGGGGTGTCTCTGGTGGAGCAGCAGGGACATCACCATCAGGGGGTGTGTCTAAGTCTTCACGTTCCACTCCATCTGCAGCGACAGGGACCTCAGAATCAGGGGGTGGCGCTGGTGGGGCGGCGGCAGGATCACTATCAGGGGGTGGCACTGGTGGAGCGGGGGGAGCATCACTATCAGGGCGCGTCAATGGTGGAGCTCCGGTTACAGTTTCGAGGAGGCCTTTCATGAGGTCCTCCGTGTCGTTTGAATGGACGAACAGCGCTGGGTGGCTCTGCAAAACGAGGATCTATTAATATCTTGCAAGGAAGGGGAACAAGTAATGGAGAAAACCATATATTCCTGAATGTTGTTTGCTTTGTTAGATGAAGAACTTTTGAGGAAGTAAACTAATTAGTATGCTTTTTTTTACTTTGTTAGAGAGAGAGAGAGAGAGAGAGAGAGAGAGAGAGAGAGAGAGAGAGAGAGAGAGAGAGAGAGAGAGAGAGAGAGAGAGAGAGAGAGAGAAAGAAAACGGTATCCTCACCACTCCGGGCCAGGTAGGAGGTAGGGACAGTTCTGCGGGTCCTCCAGGTATAAAGATTTGTGCCGCCAGTCTCGGGGGTTGCATGGCCGTCCCGTGCTGAGAGAGGAAGCGGTCAGGAGTCAAGGATTAAAATGAAAACTGAAACTATACATTTATACGTGCACTAAATATTGAATACGCTCACAAGTTTTTTTCTTTTTTTCTTATATATATTAATGATTTTTCCAGGGAGTAAGCTAGCCCTTGTCAGTACTAGGGTGCATTTTCACATTTATTCTACTTATTGTTTGTCGATTTTCTACAGCATCAGAAACTCATGTGGAGATTAAGACAATACAGACTCTAGCCAGCCAATAATCTTCTAACCTCAAAAACTCCTTCCTAATGTCAATAAAATCATCTAACCACACCAAAAAGCTCAAGGTAAAAAATGTGTCCCAGTACTGAAAGGGTTAACCAATAACATTTCACCACAAAGACAACACAGGACACCACACACACACACACACACACACACACACACACACACATACACACCTGGCAGAAGATGATTGCCTCCACCAGATCGAACACCTGCGGATCCAGTGGGCGGCCGCTGTTCACTCTCACGATCCTCAAGAGATCATTCACTAAATTAATAAAGTCATTAGCCCTGCAGTTCGGCAAAAGAGCCCTTGCAGCCCCGAAATTGGAAGCAGGGGGAGGGGGAGGAGGAGGAGGAGGAGGAGGAGGAGGTGGTGGTGGTGGTGGTGGTGGAGGTGGAGGTGGAGGTGGTGGTGGAGGTGGTGGTGGTTGTTCTGGTGGTATTGAAGCTGGTACTCCGACTCCGACTCCGACTCCTACTCCGACGCCAACTCCTACTGATACAGCGGTGTAGACAGCAGTGAGTATAAGCGCGGCGATGATGGGCGGCCCTATCTCCGGTATCTCCGTAATGTTCATCACTTCTGGGATGATGGGCGGGAAAACATCAGGAGGAATGGTGGTGGTGGTGGTGGTAGGGGGGTCTATGTCACACCGACACTCGCATTCTTCTTCACAGTCGAATTCGCTAATGCACGTGGAATTGTCAACGTCGTCATAAATTCTCCTCTTCCTCCTTTTCCCTCTTCTTCTAAATGGGAAGGGGATAGACTTATGCCGCGATGATCTCCAAGGGTATCCGAACCGGTTTTGGGGTTCAATAGGAGTGGGAGGAGCAGTGGTAGGGTTGGTAGGTTCAATAGTGACTACAGGTTCAGGAGTGGTTTGAGTGGTTTGAGTTGTGGTTTCAGGATCCGGCGGCGTTTCTGTTGGTGTTGTGATTGAAGCGCAATAACATTCACAGAACGACTCGCAATCACAAGTACCATCAATTTGTCTTGGGGTTTTCCTGTCACTGAGGCTCGATTTTTTCTCAATCTGAGGTGCCTGTTTGTCCCGCGGGAGGGTGATGGTGAGTCTCCGCGAGGACCTCTTGAACCTGCGCCTCTGGGCTTGTTGAGTCGACGTGGATGTGATGCTGTTATCGATGATGTTGCTCCGAGACAGCTGAGGAGCCACTCCACATTCTGAAAAACATCCCAAAACACACACACACACACACACACACACACACACACACACACACACACACACACACACACACACACACACACACACACACACACACACACACACACACACACACACACACAATAAGAAAAATAGTTTCAACATAATGTCCTAATTTCAAACATAATTTATCAAGGAACTTCTGGGTAATGTACAACATATTATGAACGTGTGGTACTTACCATAGGATGGGTTAACAATGGTGCGTGGCTCAATGCAGCTGGCTGGGTCTGTAGAAACACGATGAGTGACAATGTAATATCCTTCTTCACTTCTTCAGTGTTTTAGGGAATTTATGTAAGTGACTCAGTACCATTGGAGTGAAGTTGAAAGGAGACATGAATTTTTTGTTAGAACTTATTTATGTGATGGGCATTATGAAGTTACTTTTTTACTCATTGTGACTTGAACACTTTTAAGAGGTAGATTTCAAGACACTTATCCTCCAGTTCTGAGTGATCCTTCTGATCTTATAGAACTGGGACCTTAGTGGACTGGTTTCTTTTTTTCTTATTTTACTTTATCTGTTGTTCTTGACCATTTCCTCTATATATAAAACAAAATCTATCATATTTCACTTACTTTAACTGCCCAAACTTACCACGAGGTCCTTCATCTCACTTAAGAAAAAATCAATTGAAAACCGAGTAACAATGAGCAAGATGGCCTGGCCTGCCTCTTACATGAAAAAAGACCTCACATTTCACCCTCTCTATTGTATTACCGACGCGTTTACCTCAGACAATTAAAAAAGGGTAAAAAGTACTAACAAGATGCGTGGCGGCTTACCTATTCCTCCCACGTTGCGACACCTCTCGATGAAGCGACTGCAGGACCCGGCACAGAAGCGGAGGTTGTAGGAGAAGTTAATCTCACACAGGCCCAGCACGGCGGACAGTTGGCACGACTCCTTGTTACCGCGATCCGTGCACTCCTCATCGCCTGGAGGGTCGGAAATAAGTGAGTTGTAATCATGTCAACCTTCCTTCTTGTGTGAACTTTATGTAAATCGTGTCATGTGTAACTCTCTCTCTCTCTCTCTCTCTCTCTCTCTCTCTCTCTCTCTCTCTCTCTCTCTCTCTCTCTCTCTCTCTCTCTCTCTCTCTCTCTCTCCAATGATTAACCTTTGCAGTGCCTCGCTATTTATGAACAAGGTGCCAATGCTACATTTCCTCCTTGCCATGCACACCCACTATCGGTAAATACAGTGTTAGCTGATGTGTGTGTGTGTGTGTCTCTAACCTACTTACCACTAACACTCTGAACTCCTGACGATCTCCTCCTTTCCACCCTCAATTATTTCTTGCGTTCTTATGTTTCCGTATGAATATTTTCGGGTAAACTTCATGTAAACGTCTCCGTGTAAACCGCTTATCAGGCACGGGTTGTTTTATTCTTATTTAAATCATGTCTCTTTTCTTCATTTTATTTATTTAATTTTAATTTTTTTACCGTCGGATTAAAAAGATCGTAAAATGAAAGTAATCTTCTCTCCAAACTCATCCTTTTTTTCCTTTTACCTTCAGCTGGAACATTATTAGGTGAGCTTAGTTGGTTTACTGACATTTGCTCTCCATACCTACTTTAACTCTATTCAATCATTATTTTCTCTCCTTTTCCTCCTCCTCCTCCTACTCCTCTTACTAATCTTGCTTCATATCATCTTACTCTGGGGAAGGCAAGAGTTGCAGGCGACGGGGCAGTTGACTAACATATATGCTGGGTTGGTGTCACACTCCCCCGCTTCTTTCCATCCGGGGCAGTTTGGGCTCAGGTCTTGGCACCCATCGCCGCCACCTCCCGCCACCGCATTGTTCAGATCTGTGGGTGAGAAGAGACTGGTGAATTAGGCTCGCCAGGAACAATAAGGATATGATGTTGAGTACTATGCATAAGGAAGTCCGGTCAATTTTATACCTACTAACTGAATCATATAGAACTGATTTGCATGAACTCCTATTTAGTACAATTATTGATAGTCGCTGGATGGTTTATTGTTTTGTCCCAAGGCCATGATGAATAAGGCCATGATAATTAAGGTGAGGTACTTCTTTCACTATTTAGTACAGTAATTGATGGTCGCTGGATAGTTTATGATATTCCTTTATTACTTTGTTCCAATGCCATGATGATCGGGCATGCATTAGAACGAGATTTCTTATGTAGGATGGGAGTGCGGCCAAATACAAAATAAAAGATGATAAAAAAAAATTTTTAAATATATACGTACAGAACGTTGATATTTTTTTCTTTCTTTTCTTTTTCTTTTTTCGTTTGAATTTTCTTTTAGATGAAGAGTGTATTTATAGTTAGAAAGATATATATATAGCGGTGAAAAAATAGAGTGCAGAACAAAGATTACCAAAACAGCAGCTGAGCTTGTGCATCTTAACACGTGTCTCTCTCTAGCTCGCCCTGCGCCACACCAGAACCTACAGTAATCGTGGAGTAGTTTTTTTGTTGTTGTTTTTATTGATGTTTATTGTTATTTTATCCTTCTTTCGTTTTAACACAAGTAATATTGTTATGGATGTTTGAACTTCAGAGCTACATGAACTTTGAATCACTTCCCTACACTCAGAGTTAAACAGGAATTGGTGTTGTAAGTGGCCAGAAACAAGAGATAAGCAAGGAGAAATATCTTATCAATAACAGTTAGTTATATTAAGAAATTTCTCAACTAAATGAAACGTTGTCTAAATCCACGTAAGCCTCTATGAAGAGGTGTTTATCAATTCATGGTACGGTAGACAGTGCGCTCCATAAACGGTCACTGTGTTGTCTTGGTGAATATTCATCTGCAGAACACCTCGTCCGTTACACATGGTCATGCGGTCACAACCACGATGTTGAAGTCCCCAGCCTTTTTACAACTGGTGAACAGGATCTACACACTTAAAGAGTATTAAAGCCTACAAAGCATAGATGAAGCAGACCAAATAACTGAATGATTTGTGATTTATATAGTATTCTGTAGTCTCTGTTGTGGTGATGAATGGAGTGAAGGGAGTGGGCACAGAACACCACCAATTGAGACCAATGTTAAGTGAAACCAATATTTATCGAACGTGAAATGAAAAATCAAATACATGTAAGATGAAACATAATAAAAGCATGAGTCCTTCAAGATCATTCAAACCCTTTCATCAATTACAGTCTTAATATAATGCTGAAACGATATCCTTAATAAGAAACAATGATGCTTAAGTACTTAAGTTAATGGTCGGATTCAATACATAACTCATCTAAATACAACTCATTCTTTACTATTTTACATACATTAACCCTTCCATTGCTATTTGCTCCATCTTTCCTTAATACCTGACCACTCTACAGCATCTTCACTTGTTCTATAGTTACCTAGAATTTTTGAAATGAGTAGAATTGCAAGATATACTCTTTCACGTGCATTCTTTTCTCTTTGCTAATAAGGATCTCACGCATTGCTATTGATGCTTTTAATTGTCTCGTATCGCAGAGACAGACAACCACAATTATAAAAGTAATACAACAAAAGATTTATAGCGGAAGTAGACGTGCGGTAGAAAGAAAGAGCGTTGCGAGTAAAGAAACTACTAGAATGTTAGGCTTATTGAGTGACATTCCAGAGAGACTTAACTGGTCACATTGCCTAGAGTAACACCACATCTTTGCCTCTTGAATTCCTTATTACCTGCTCTGGTTATGGATGGCTCTATTGAGATACGCGTTCTTCAAAGGTCACTTGCAATTAAGACGTGTTTGTGTATCAGGTTGTTTGTGATCATTATGACATGAAGGTGTAATGGTAAGGTGTGGAGTTGGTGTTGTCATTAATATGTCTCTTTTTTTAACAATTTTGGTGATCTAACGAGTGATTCAACTGTGGCTTGTGGTCAATAAACTACTATCTATTACTTTTGCTACTGCTGCTACTACTACTGCTACTACTACTACAACTACTACTACTACTACTACTACTACTACTACTACTACTACTACTACTACTACTACTACTACTACTACTACTGCTACTACTACTACTACTTTACCTACTTCTACCACCATCACCACTACCACCATATGAACGCACCCCCAAACACGCTTTTTGACAGAGATTTCAACGCGAAGAAGTAAAGTAAGCTAAAAAAGTACTGCAGACCCCCACATTTCTTTCAAATAGCAGTGCATCTCACCAACTCCGTTTTCCCTTGTCTTCACTGTCAATATTTCAAGGGGAAGGAAGGATAGGAAACTGGACACCGTGTAGGAAGCAAGATGTTCATACACTTTTTTTTATAAACAGTAACCTTGAACAGCACGAAAATTTGGGGTGTCCGTGCACTTGTCTCTCTCTCTCACCTTTACACGTCCTCCGCTAAATATTGGAATTGCTTAATGTGTCGAGTTGGTATCATTTACATCTTGGTCTCCCTTACCTTGACCATGAACAAGCGCCGTTAGAAGCAAAGTAACGAGGAAAGCCCTGAAGCACACACGTAACTTCATCTCGCTGGCAATACTGCATCCAAGTTTGACACACTGGACCCCACGATGTACCAGGTATTCATGGGGGGGATCTGCTTGCTTTCAACATATCAAAACACGCACTGGTCCCTTCTGTTACACTCGCTTAGAACTAACTGGCACTCTCGGGCGTTGAGAAAGCCACGGCAGTGATCATATGTACTACCGACGCGCGAGTGAGCCCCGTCCTCTCTCGCCCAAGATTATATGTACAGCATCGGATGTAGGTCAGGAGAAAATTATGTAACAGGAATGTGGGTCGCTCTTGCTATAGACACTCTTGCGTTCGTGTGTGTGTGTGTGTGTGTGTGTGTGTCCATCCGTCGGCCGTCCCTCTGTTTACACGCTAGCTAATTGATGGCTAGCTAGCAACAAAGAAAGATCAAAAGTTATCGTACATCGCGTTCAGTAATAAAATAGAGAGAAAACCAAACCAGATTAACTTGGATCATCAGACTGGTGTTCCTAAACTAGAGTGCGCAAAAAATAGTCGCACCTACTCGTAAACACAAGTGATCATATGGTGCAGCAAGATCAAGATACCACAAGAAAGAGGCAGATATGGAAAATACAACACTTTATCTAATCTCAATACAATATATGCGCAAATTTTAAAACCGCTACAAATGTCGAAGTAGAGAGAGAGAGAGAGAGAGAGAGAGAGAGAGAGAGAGAGAGAATGACGGTCAGACAAGAACATGAATTGCATATAAAAATGAGAAGTAACTGTCCTGTGTCTGTGTGTGTGTGTGTGTGTGTGTGTGTGTGCGCGCGCTCGAGTGTGTTTGTGTGTTTTTGTATGTATGTATGTATGTATGTATGTATGTATGTATGTCCATGTCTATATATTGCCAATCTGGGCCCAAGCTGTTCCGTCCTAGTGGGTCAGTGGCCGCCCCGAGGTGCTGTCCTAATGAAGGGTTAGAGAAAGACCGGCCGGGAGAGAGAGAGTAAGGATATATGAACGCGAGATGCTGGATTGAGGAGAGGAGGGATGCGAGAAAAGTGGGGAGGGAGAGGAAGGAGAAAAAGAATTATGTGTGGTTGCAGGGAGTAGGAGAGAAAATACAAATGAGGAGAAAGGAGAAAGGAGAAAGGAGAAAGATGGACAAGAGTAGGAAGATAAGGAAAGATGTGTTAGAGGAGTGAACGAAAGAATGGAGACAAGAGTGTATAGTGTGATGGAGAAAGAAAAGAAAAGTAAGAAAAAAAAAAGAAATAATGAATGAAGGCAAGGAGATAAGAAATAAAAGTGGGAGAGAGAAAGGAAATGAAATAAAGGAAGGATAAATATAAGGAAAGATGTAACAGGAATTAACGAAACAATGGAGACAAGAGAGTATAGTGTGATGGAGAAAGGAAAAGGAAAGGAAAGAAAGAAATAACGAATAAAAACAAGAAGATAATAAATAAAAGTAAAAGACAGAGAAAATGAAACAACGGAGAAATAAAGAGAAGAATCCAGGAGGGAAAGGAGTTAATCAGACCATGACAGCTTAATGATACCCCTATGCCTTCATTACATACCTGTCGTTGAACCTCCATATCTTCATCCTCTATTGTTGGAGCGAAGATGCTTTTCAGTGACCCGAGGCGAAGAGATCAATTACCATGATTAAGGGCGGCAAAGAAGGGGCTGGAAGAGAATCATTGAAAAGATCGAGGCTATTATTATTCCTGTCGACTCGTTTAGGGTTTAGAAAGATTTTTTTGAGCATTGTTAGTTTCAGGAATGGGTGTATATTTATCTTTTATTGATCTATTTCTCGTGTGTTGCGTTGAAGTTATGTGACGTGAGTGGGTGTTAGTGATAAGTGCATCGTATGGTTAGCAGCATTGGTAATAAAATGAAGAGGAAGAAGATGGAGAAAAAGTAAATGATGAGGATGGAAAGAAAACAAAAATAACAAAAGCACGAATAAGAACAATGACAAACCACAAACCAAGAAAATAAACACACATCACCAAAAACAAAACAAAACACATCAAAGTCATGCTTATTACCTTTAGACTAATAATTTTCTTCAATACATTTCTCATATATCTCTGTAAAGACTATTTCAGATAAATTTACTTCTCACTTTCTGTAAATTAACTTTCTCTTCATCTCTAACAAAAACTTTATTATATATTCTCTATGTATGAAGCAAAAGTAAAAAAGCAAAAACACCAGGTAGAGAAAAAAGATAAAGAAAAGACGAACTAAAGAGAAAAAAAACTCCTATATCTTCCCTTCCTCCTTCCCTTCCGTCCCATCCTTTCTTCCTGTACCGTTATGGGTCAAGGTGAGAGAGAGAGAGAGAGAGAGAGAGAGAGAGAGAGAGAGAGAGAGAGAGAGAGAGAGAGAGAGAGTATGGGAAGTGAGAATGGTATGCAAAAGTCTCAGAGTGATTAATGATGCACAAGTGGCGGGCGGGAAGGAGAAAGCTACGAGTGGGCTGAGTAAGGACTGTGCGTAGGTAAGGCTTTGAAAACTTGCCGTCTCCTCCTCCTTGTCCTCTTAACACACACACACACACACACACACACACACACACACCATAACCACCCATGTGTCGTTTTTTTTACTCGATGTCAGGTTCATTAAGTTGGACATGTTAAGGATGACTCTCTCTCTCTCTCTCTCTCTCTCTCTCTCTCTCTCTCTCTCTCTCTCTGACTGGTAATCTAGTTGGGATGATAAAAACCTTCCAATTTTTGTTTGTTAAAGTTTGTTAAAGTAAAATAATAATCTGATCACTTTTTATTACAGGTGAGTGTGAGAAATAGATCGACACTCGCTCTCCTCGTGTTGGGCGCCTCACCTGAGTCACTATGAGTCAGCAACGCACGAGGGTCACCTGCACTTATTACGGGTGAGTCACTCATGTCTTGTCTATCATGGGGAACTTGGAGGAGTCAGGGAA
>JAHFWG010000083.1:46878-79653 GCA_020233015.1 Callinectes sapidus | reverse complement strand
ATATGAAAGATTAGTACTGTAGCAGCAGACTAAAAAAGAAAAACAGAAAGGAGTCAGTTTCTACATTTCTAAAGGTAATGAGTGACTGGCTTTACATTTCATTATATTCATTGAAAAGCTGATTTCATTGTTGCTCATTTTACTCCTATTACTCTTAAACACGCACACGCACACGCACAACGTACACGTACAGTCACAACATAAACTTCAAGAAAATCAACTGTAATTAATCGATTTTTTTTCTTTTTTTTTTCGTTTTATTTTTTTCAATAAACGGTTGGACACGTGTCTGCCGACCTCTTCTGTAAAATGAGCCCTGATTGGTTTGTGACCGTGACCTGCTATCTGCCCTCTCCCCCCACAGAGACAAGAGGAAGCGTGACGAGTGTGGAAGGAGAAGAAGGAGCAAATTCAGTATTGAGTCTAATGTCGATTTCAAAGTCGTACACAATAATAAGTCGTACACAATAATAATCTAACCAACAATAAACCTTCACAATACATTTGAACAGATTAACCTAACTATAAGCGTTAGTGTGATCGACTGACACCATCCACACGAAATAGTTCTAACCATAGTTTTATAAATTTTTATTTTAGTGTGTACTGAAGAGTTATTATTATTCCATACAGTTTTTAACATGCCCATCGCTTGATTCGCCTTCCTTAGCCTTTCCTCAAACTCCACTTTTTAATAATAATAATAATAATAATAATAATAATAATAATAATAATAATAATAATAATAATAATAACAATAATAATAATAATATTAATAACAAACATCAACAACAACCCCAGTACTCTGGCGCCCCAGCTGTGGCCATCATCACCACCCGGAGCTAAAAGCGAATATTCAATACAAGGAAGAAAGTAATGCACAGCCGCATTACCACGCCACACCCACCACCATGAGAGAGAGAGAGAGAGAGAGAGAGAGAGAGAGAGAGAGAGAGAGAGAGAGAGAGAGAGAGAGAGAGAGAGAGAGAGAGAGAGAGAGACCCAGCCAGCCTTAACCCTACGTAGCGAGCTCAGAGCTCATAGAACGATCTTCGGGTAGGGCTGAAACCACATCACACACTACACACCGGGACAGCGAGGCCACAACCCCTCGACTTACATCCCGTACCTACTTGCTGCAAGGTGAACAGGGGCTAGATACACATTAAGAGGCTTGCCCATTTGCCTCGCCGCGCCCGGAATTCGAACCCGGACCCTCTCGGTTGTGAGCCGAGCGTGCTACCACTAAACTACGCGGTGTGTGTGTGTGTGTGTGTGTGCTAATTCAATGGGCAAGAAATAGATAATAGGTAGAAATCTCTCGGTATATTTATGTTTGCTACAGGGCCTGCCACATGCAGATCTGGTATCTTGTTGCAGCATCTTCTTCCCTTCATTTCTTGTGTTGTAACCGAATCAGCTGTTTTTGTGAATGTATAAACTGATGAACATCATTAATTTGCTTCTCCTCTCTCCCCAGCGCCTCCTCCACCGCCCCTGCTGTTCCCTGTGGCTAGCCAGCTGATGCCCCTTTATGTCTGCTGGGCCATGGTGAGACAGCCAAGGAGACATTCTTACCACTGAGCTATGATGTGTGTGTGTGTGTGTGTGTGTGTGTGTGTGTGTGGAGGGATGGAGGGCAGGGAAAGGTAGGGACACGGACACGAGCCGCCCCAGTGTCCAGCGTTCTGCTTATCAGTCAGCAGTCACTCCCTGTCCTGTTCTGTCCTAACCTGACGATGACGTGTTTATTGTTTTATCATTTTTCATCTCTCTCTCTCTCTCTCTCTCTCTCTCTCTCTCTCTCTCTCTCTCTCTCTCTCTCTCTCTCTCTCTCACCACGAGTATTTGCCAAGACCACAGAGATGATTAGCGGTGTTTTCATTCGAGTTTCTCCAGTTTATAATGACAAAATCTGGTTAATCTTCCTTTTAGACTCCAGAAATGAATTAATTAACTTTTGTCAACTTAAATGAAGCCTTTTGAGATTGTGGAAGTGAAGCATAGTGTTACAAACCCATGTATTTTGACGAGTTAGCAGATAGATGGTGGCCGCCGCAGAGACAGTGGCGGGTCAGTGAGGTAGAGAGAGGGAAGAGCCGCGTGAGAGTGCTGCCTTGCTTCCTCCTCGTTCCTGGACAGATATACCAACTGACAAGGTTGCCACATATGAACTATCGAAATTCTGATCACCTTCACTAACACCTGATATTGTATTGGAAAACATGAATGAATTAAAAGAAACTCAACTTATTTACCTCTGCATAAGGCTGATTATCTTGAATTATGTTTTTTCACTTGGCTTAGTTGCTGTCTTCTGACTCTTCCTCACACACTACGTGTGTTATTTGATGTGCCGATGCATATTTTTATGTAGATCTTATATTCTTTATTAGTTCCTTATTGGATTTTAGGCATTAGAGTCTTGACCGAAACCAGACCAAAGCAACCGCCACCCGTTGAACCCCTCCCCTCCCCCCTTCTCTCCCATCTTTTCAACCTAAAGACATTTAATGATTGTTATTTTTTAACAGTTATCGATGGAAGCTGAAATTCCGGGCATTTGAGGCATTATCGAAAATCCCCCCGACACAGATTTCGACATCTGAATTCCTGACATGTCCGGGAAAATCCGGACGTATGGCAACACTAATATTTCGTCATAGATTTATTCACTCATTCATAGGTACATTGATTTTTCACCCACCTTTTCTTATATATTTAGTCGTATATCCACTCATTCATAGGTACATTGATACATATACATATAGATTAATATATTTTATTGTGTAATATTGGTTACATAAAGTCAACAGTCATAATGACTAGATTAATTCTGAAACTGTAAACAGAATTTTAATGCCTCCTAAACATTGAATTACGTACTTTCAATGTTGTGACAAGAATATTTTCCTCAATTTCCCCAATTCGATCACTTTATCCTTAATTACAATATCCTTGCCAGTGACTCAATCTATCCCCTTAGATAAGTCAAATAACAGTGTCACACAATTCACAATAGATAATCTTTAATTTGACATATCTTCTAATTTTACTGTCGCCATCCCTATACCTTTCTAGCACATATTCAACCACCAGAGGCCGTTTCTAAGCTTTTGGTGTCCCTGTGCAAAATACTGTTTGAAGTCCCCTATTTTCTGATACTTTATTGCAGGGATTTCAAACCTTCTAGCACTTAAATATCAATCTGCTGCAGTTTCAGGAGAAAATAATAGTAAATTTATAGTAGTAGCAGCTTAGGGGGTCCCTTCTGGCTTTCGGGGCCTGTCAACTAAGGGAAAAAAATCAAGAATCAAGAATATCCTTTGTGGACAGCTTTTAAACATTACCGCCCTTTTTTAAGAAATCATACATGTCCACGAAGGAAGATATTTAAAAGAAAAAAATACATATAAAAACCTTAACTGAAGATACGATGAAATAGTAACGATTCAAGTTGTCTGACTATCTATGCCTCTCGCTTACTATTCCCTGTGAGAACGTCAAGAAATACAATGACGTCAGGGAAAGGTAGTGACGTCATCGAGTGCTAACGTGGCTGCTGTTTACTTGTCTCGTGACGGGAAGGATGGTAAGTTTTTGCACCAGTACCGCTGTTTCTGATCCCTCCTGAACACTATTCTCAAGGTTATAGTGTCCTCGCAAACCTGACACAAGGAACACCAGCACCATGGGAGCCTCAGGTACCACAGTCACTCCTCCAGAAAGTTCGTCATATTTTTCACGATTCCGCTTCTGTATATTGTTCCATTTCCTTCCCTGTGTGCTTTTTGGGTCATTTTCCGCTCACCGTTTATGTATTGATGTGTCTGGGTGTGGCATTTTAACCTCCAGCTTGTATGTGAGGTAGCTAAGGGGGTCTTGTAACCTTCAACTTCAGGGTCGCCTCTAGACAGGCCCCTTCCGCTGGGGTGGTGAGGTGGCTGGGTGAAATAAGCAGTATATTCATGGACTGGCACTCTCAAGGCTTAATATTCCGTACTTTTTTGTGTTTAGTGTGTATTTTGCTGTTAAGAAGTGGGTGTGGCATCTTAGTGTGATGTAACTGGATGAAGGATGAATATTAACTTGACGGCTGGATGGAGGGTGGTGATGAATCTAGTTTCTATGTGTAGTGTTTTCTTGTGGTACAATGTCACATCTAAGAAGTCCTAATTTTAGTGCAGTTGTCTTCATGAATAAGTGTTAAATAGTTATGGGGTTTTCATTTATTATAAAAGCTCATTTTATTCCCTGATAATTATTTATAACACTGGTCTGCCTTCCCTCCACCCTACCCACCACCAACTTCTTGATATTCTGAATTCTTCTAACATAACCTATCCCAGTCAGGGAAGCTGCACTCCCCGGAAATTCCACAAGGAAATTAACTCAACCTAACAAAATGCCAAAAAATGACACAGCTGGACTTTGAAAATCATGTTCCACAAAAATAGATTTATTATTTATCTCTATCGTGGAAGCAAAAAGTGTCAGTGATTCTGATGGATCGACAACACATTATTGCATTATTAAAACTTGAAGCTGTTATTATGGGTTTATTGCAATAACAACATCAGGTTATCAGTTATTCATTAATTATCTATCAATATAGTTGTATTACAGATTAAAATATCAAAGATCTTTTTATGTCCTCACTACGTATATGATGCCTTTCTCTGATGCTACCATCCCTACATCTTCAATATTGTACAATACTGAATAATGAACAATAATACTGATCTTGTATGATCTGCTTTAGACTCCAATAAAATCCATAATGCTAGAAACTACATTTGAGTCTTACTATTGGTAAGGCAGGATAAATTTAGTGACAAAAAAATTTTATGGGTCAAACCTATGTTATGACAGTGATGCAGATGAGTCCAACACTTCACTATTGTACTTGATCTCCTTAGTTTAGTCAAGTCTTCAATAGCCAAATGTGTTTGACTATTTAATCACCTAACCTGTTCATACTGCTTTCTTTTTTCAAAGAGTATCAGTACCTAGTGCATGATGGTGTACTGAAATTGACTGCTTTCACCTGCTCACTTCAGTTATCTTCCATAGGGTCTTTATTAGTGTGTAATGACGACCCGACGAAGACGTGCGGGGTCTGAGTCTTATGTGGAGGAGCCATCAGCCCCTGGAGCACCTGTGTTTGTCAATCCACTCCAGCTCCAGCCAGACCCACAGTCCCAATACACACTTATCCCACAGGTTTGTTGACGTGACATGAGGTTTGTGTTTCTTTTTACATAACAGTTTCAATTGTTGTTTTTTTCATTTTCTTTCATCAAGATTGATAAAATATTTCTGTATCAAAATTAAAGTTTTCCAATGAAAGGGTGTTACTAAATCACTGCACTACTTATGGATTAAATTATACTTTGAATAGTCTCGATTAACTAAAAAAATACATAGTATACTCAAACTGTAAAGTAAAGATAGGTCCACTTTGAAGATAATTCATCATAAAATTTGAACCTCCTCCAGGTTGTCATTGGTGGCAACAACGGACCAGAGTGGGGGTCACAGACAGCCGAGGCGTACTACAAGAAAACTGATTCAGTAGACCCAAACTATAGAGGGCAGACAGAAGTACAGAACTCGCACATCAATCATTCCTGGTCTTCCCCTCAGCTACAAGCATCCACTCTCCCACCTCAAACCTACACCAGTAAGTATCTTAGTTGTGGTCATAACTAGAGAAGAGTTAACTGTGATTAAGCTTAACTTGTGTGAAATTTCCTCTTCTTTGAAAGTATATCAAATTGTAGAACATCATTTTGTGTTATGACTTCCAGGTATTAGCAAGTTTCATATGAATAAGCATTTCAAAATCCCAGCTCATTGCAGTTTCTTGTCTGTTGTTGATGCACATACACAATGTTAAGAAGCAGGTGCTAATAGCAGGTCGTAAGGGAAATGAGCTATATGATAAGACCAACAGTATATATATAATGAAAGGCAGGAAAGGCCCACCAAATGAAAATTAGGAATCAAACAGATAGTTGATACATGTGGACTGAATAAAGGGAAAAATAATACGTACATTATCTTTCTGTTGAAACTTGTGTGATACATTTAGTTGATTTATTGAATGATCCAATTAATTTCAGATTGGTCATCGGGAAACTTGTACCAGCCTGCTGTAGAGGAGAGCGAGATGGCCGCCCGTGACCGTACACAGGAGTTCACCCGTATTGTGCGCTCCCAGCAGGGCAGCAGTTTCAATGGTTCCGTGCCTCACCGAGATAATAAGAGACCAAGAGACCTGCGACAGTATCAGGATTTTATGCAGAGATCTAGGTAAATGGAAAGGTTATCTCGTATCTTTAATATTGCACTGATAGACTCTGAATGTTTTTCTTTTTTTTTCTTTTCTATTCTCTGAACTACTTTCTAAGGGAATTGCAGAATTGAATTGGCTAACTATTTTGTAATTTTCATTTGACTTTATGGATGCGACAAGTTAGCAGGAGCTCTCTCTCTCTCTCTCTCTCTCTCTCTCTCTCTCTCTCTCTCTCTCTCTCTCTCTCTCTCTCTCTCTCACAACCTTCTTAACAAGCATAAAAGTACATTTAATTGTGATATATTTTTAATCTTTACACCTTAGTGCATGTGTTATCAGTAGTATTTGCTCTTAGTTGAGTATGAAATTTATCAATAATGTATTGCTTTGTTCCAGATTAATAGGAAGAAATATATCTAGCACCTATGCCAAGTTGGAAAAGTTAACTCATTGTAAGTAACCATTTTGTTATTTGTTTAATGTTTCCTAAAGCAAGAAATAGATTGATGATTAAAATTTTGTGCTATATTGAAAGTTAATACATAAGGATATCTTCCGGCTAACACTCCTTATCATATCTATCACTTTAGATCATCATATGTACACTTGTAAAGTTTCCTATAGATGTGTTTATACAGAAAGAATAACCTATATGAAGTTTAGACGAAAGGAATATAATACAAAAGCTGCCAAGATAATTGCAACTTAACCACTAAAAGAGGAATTCAACTCTTTACCACTTGACTAGGAGAAAACTGTCTTTGTTCAGGCTAAGACAGCTTGCTTGAATGTGTAAATTGAGCTGCTTTGATTTGTGCTTTTTATGTTATGTTTCATTACTTGTACTTTGTTCTCATGAAACAGCAATGCTTATTGATATTATTTTTTATGAATTCCTACTATGTTAAGCTTCATTTCGTGTATATTATGAGATGTAGGAAGTTTTATTAAGTTCCGTTGTCTTTTAAATGTCTTCTTTGAATATTATTATTATGTAGGTGTCCAAGTGAAGAAATTTTAAGATGTTAAGAATAATAGCATTAGTTTCAAGTGTTTTAACTCTTTCACTGCAATGTACACCACAACACTGTCCTCGAACAACAAAATCTTAACAAGCATCGACAAGAAAGGTAGAAAAAGTTATTAAAAAGAGTATATTGAACAGACTTTAGTTAATAGAATGCTCAAAGAGGGCTGAATTAAGGCAAAAGGTCTTAGGGGTGGCTTTTTAACATGAAAAACAAACCAAATCACAGGAAAAATGTTGAGGTTCAACAATGTCTTCTCTTTAGTGGCCAAGAAGCGGTCATTGTTCGACGACAGTCATGACCACGAGATCCAGGAGCTGACTGGCATCATCCGACATGACCTCTCCTCCCTGACCAAGCAGTTAGGTGATCTGTGCACTCGCTCCATGGCTGCCTCTCAGGGGGGTAGCAGTGCCCACCAACAGAAGCACTCCTCCAACCTGGTGGGAACACTTAAGACTAAGGTTGCATTCATTACACAAAAATTCAAGGATGTATTGGAAGTCCGAACTGAGGTGAGATTACTGGTATTTGTACATCTTTTTTTATTTTGACATCTTTTTCCCCTGTTCATGTTCAGTTACTGTTTAGTTGGAAGAATTTCATGTGCATCACACAAGACATCATAAGGTGGTTAAGAGATTGCCTCTCATACTCACTGTGACATAAGATGTGATATTGTATTACCTCAACAATATCCACTTATATTGTTTCAAAATAAGGTTTAACCACAACATATTTTGAACAGTAAGATACTGAACAGTTTATCTACAAGTTCAAATAAGTATGAGGTTAGGAAGAAAGAAGCTGTGTTAGTCAAACCTGAGATCCAAACATGGAGACCCTGCATTATGCGGATAGGATAATGTCTGCACCCGCTCCTTGAGCAGAATAGTTAGTCTTCTATGTTTGGGTCATTATAATACCTGGGCTACTTTCCTTCAAAAGAAAGTTTCAGGCTGGTATTTAAATGAATAAGGACTTTCCTCTACTATTTGTGCTGGTTGATTGGTTGTTCTTCTTCTGAAATATTTGTTGTGTTGAAAGATAAACTGAATGTTTTTGTTAATTCTAAAACTGAAAAAATGCATATGTAAATGTCTTAAAAAGACAAGTCATCGTGATATAATCCTTAAATATAAAATTATTTTACTTGTCACATTTTGTTCTTGCATTTGAAGTCATAAAATTACTGCTGTGGAAAACAATGTCACACAATAAGGGTTTTCTTCAATGGAGTATATCAAGCTACAAGCCAAACTATAATTGTATAAATTACTTTGAAAAATGTATTTTAGAACTTTCTTTTAACCATTAACAGAATTTAAAGAAGCAGGCAGAGCGTCGTGACCACTTCACAGGTGGAGTGGTAAGTGGTGAGCTTCCTCCAGCAGCCATTGCAGGCCACCACCAAGGCTCAGTATTAGTGGCAGACGAGGCAGCAGCAGTGGCTCATAACCCTGGCAGAGAACTGACCCGCACTGGAGGTGGGGAAGTAGCCATCAACTTTGACAGTGGTAATGCATACCAGCAGCAGTTGCAGTTAATGGAAGAACAGGACACCTACCTTCAGAGTCGAGCAGACACTATGCGCACCATAGAGTCTACAATTGTGGAACTGGGACAGATGTTCACCCAGCTGGCCACCATGGTTAAAGAACAAGAAGAATTGGTACATAGGTAAGTAGATAATCTTGTAATGTTTCAAGAGTACCTCAGAAATGCTAGATAACTGACGTTAGATCAAATTGATGATTTATTGCTTTGATTCATTTGATGCAGTAAAAAGTTGAATGAATTCCAGAAAAGGACAATACCAGAACAGACTTTGTGTTTTGAAAAGGCTATATTATATAATGCTGAATTTGAAGCTGTTCTGAGAAATATTTAATTTCTATGGACTTAAATATATTTTTCTTTATTTTCTGTATTGGTAATTTGAGAATATAATAAAGGGATAGAATTTTTTGTGTTTAAGAAGTTGTCTGCTTTAACAAGTAATCAGGACATGGTCTAATTATTTATTAATTGGAAAAAGATGCACAACTTTCAAAAATTATTGATTGTTATATGAACCAGGGGATTGTACTACGTGTTACAGACCATTGTATCAAGTATGTAAGAGCTGTGGACTAGAAAAAAAAGTTAATTTAGATGTGCTAGTGAAATGTTTCACAATGAGTTGATACATGTTTGAGTGAAACAATGAGCTTACTTCAACTTTCCTGGATTTCCACAGAATTGATGCGAATGTGGATGAAGCTGAGATGAATGTGGAAGCAGCCCATCATGAAATTCTCAAGTACTTTAAGTCTATTTCATCGAACAGGATGCTAATGATCAAGGTGTTTGGTATAATGATTGTCTTCTTTGTAATTTTTGTTGTCTTTATGGCCTGAGGATTGTTATATTATATTCACAATTATATTATTAAAATTTATCTTGCAATATTTATTCCTTTATCTATATGTTGTTATTTTATCTGTCTGTAATATACTGTGATATTTCTTTTGGAGAATTCTTATAGTTTTGTTTGGGTAATGAGCGAAACTCGGAGATGAGAAATTTCAATATTTGAGGAGTTATTTCTTATGTAATCAGGAATTTTTTTATATCACAGAAAATATCACTGGAGATGCATATTGCATATTGTTGTAGCCATGTGAATTCAGATTCAACCTTTGATATGTATATTTAATCTTTATCACTCAGTTCTTTTAAGTTATGTATGGTCATTGTATGAGTGTATGATTATTGTATATTACTCTGTAGCTCATTCAATCATTTAGTTGTTAGGATTGTATAGGAATTATTTATATATATGAAAGCTTAAACAATAAAACACACTATTTTGTACTGTTTTAACATTTTCACAATATTTCTTCCATAGATACACCTAGAATAACAAAGAATATCATGAGGAAAGTCCCTACCCATGCCTTTATAGATGGGAGCCATTTACAGTTTGAAAGCTTACAGGCAGTTCCAGCCTTTACCTTTTCTCTGTAGTTTGTAGGTGAAGTTTGGTGGCTTATGTCTTTCAGGGCTCATCTCTACACCATTAGTCTTGAGTGTGTGGTGGGTGATATCCAAGACACACTGCCACTATGACATATGGGTGGGTGTCCAGTTACTTTCTCTAGGCTTTTCCAGGTACCCATTTATCAACCAGCCCAAAGGAAGGATGAACAGCTGGGTAAGCACTACACTAAGTACCGCAGCCCAGATTCAGACCAGGGCCTGTGGATTCATAGCCAGTAAGCACCATGGAGTCCTAGAATGCAGAGGCTAGCAGTGGGTTGTATTTGCCATGATTTCAGTTCAATTCATGCATGTTGGTTCTATATCCTCGTTTAAAGTATTCAGTCTTTTGAATTCTTTCCCTCTACGAGTATACTTCATCTCTTCTTTGCCTTTGAATATTCTCAAGAAGGGTTAGTGAGAGGAAGTGTTCCAACTATTGACCTGATAACCGTGCTCCTTATATTTTACTCAGCATCATGTGAATTTCTGGTCTTCTTGAACACAGTTGTGCCAGGGGTTGCTGATTTCAGAAAAGTCCCTTGATAGTTCTGTCTGAAGGATCCTTCCTATTGGAGAAGCTTCATAGATCATGCATCTTGTGATTTTCTTATGGGATAACAAGAAAGATGATCAAAGTACATGGACTGTCATGCATAATTATGCCTTTATCAAGTAATACCTGCATTCATCTTAGTGTTGGCTGGTGAGAATAATGAAGAATGTGCATAAATAAAAAAATAAGAGCATGAGAAGGTCAGCTTTGTGATGAGTACAGTATCTTCATTTCCACACAAGGAGAGACGGAATTCTACAAGGAGCACTTGGTGGATGACATGACCAGGTAAGTTCAGTTCTTGTATTGATGTAATATTAGGAGCAATATTTGTTATACAACAGGAAAACTATAGTTAACAAAAAAAGAAGTAAAGTACTATCATTTATCACTTTTTTGTGAGAAAATGTAATATATATATATATATATATATATATATATATATATATATATATATATATATATATATATATATATATATATATATATATATGACTGATTTTGATCCATAATGTTATCAATAATGATGTGTGTTCAAGTAAGCCAGCATTTGGATTTGATATGAGTGAAATTTAATTTTGTTGATGTGTTGTGTGTGTCTGTCAGCTTCCCATTACCACACAACTGCCTCTTGATGACAGAGAATACATTCACTGGTAGAAATGTTAATGACACAGTGGAAGTGGTAGGTCTTATTTATCCTTTCATACATGGAGTATGACCTTCACTCCAATACCTTAGAATAGATGGAAATATGGACTTCAGTACCTGTGCTGCAAGGAAATTCCAATAGCTCGGCATTGTTATTGTTATTATTATTATTATTATTATTATTACCATTATTATTATTATTATTATTATTATTATTATTATTATTATTATTATTATTATTATTATTGTTATTATTATTATCATTATTATTTTTTTTACTTTTATGATTTTTTTCATCATAAGGATTCCAAATATATTATTTATATTTGCTGTTGACTGATTATATATATATATATATATATATATATATATATATATATATATATATATATATATATATATATATATATATATATATATACTATTCCTACATTTTTCTTGAATTACTATTAGTATTTTATCATTTCAATGATAAGATGTGATGATTTCAATCACCATAGTTCAAGTCTTGTTGGAAACTTACTTTTTTCAAGTATTTCTTTTGAGCTTTCTTTTCATTTATGATACACAAGCTGTATTGGATTTTTAACAAGTGTAATGGTGAACACACAGTGAAAGGAAATTTCCTACAAACCTCATAAACAAATGTATGCATGCACAGTAAAATGTCAAGCATGTTGACAGGTGCAGCTTTCCTGGACAATTCTTGCCACCGTAGTGTCTTAGGCTGACGTGAAGTTGAACAAAGCTCGTAGTCATAAGTCTTTGAAAAACTGCCATTTTGGAATAAAAGGCATCATATGCTCTGGTGCTTATTGATGTGCATTTAACGTGGTTAACATAGCTTCCATCAAATGATGTTCATAGATATCAGATTGAGTTTTGGCATTCATTAAACAACTGCATTATTTTGGTAAATATGTTTAAGTGAATCCAATACAGGTATTAAATTTAATTTCTTTATGCCTTCCTCTGAAGTGCTCCCAGAGCAGAAGTAATTTTGTTACATTTCTAATAGTATGTACAGTACAAGTACATACAATATCTATCAAGATACTCACACTTGTTAAAGGATACTAGATACAGTGTGTGTACGTACATTTTATTATATTTTTTAACTATAAAAAACTTGTAGAAAGAAAGTTGGACACTCACAATAAAAGGAAGGGTATACCTTACTTTAAGAGTAATGTTTGAACCTCCATTTTGAACCTGGAGATCCAAAATTCTTGAAGGTGGTATTTCATGAAAAAAATGTATTTGTGATGCCAGATTCTTTTAATTATAAAAATGGGTATCTCTTACTAAAATAAAGCAAACTAATAAATAAGTGCAAACCAAATGAAACCATTAATTAAGATTAACAATGAAGAGCTTCACAGGCAATATATACATCAACTTCCCTAGTTATTTGAAGTCACAGACCATAGGTGGTGACAAGAATATGAAATTAAAAGCTCCATTTTTAGCTTTAAACCTTAGAGTGCTTTACAAATTTGCATCCATATTGTCAATCAGTGGCACTTGAATGTGATTTTTCACTGCTGGTCGTTTACAGAAAAAAATAAGGAAACAGTGTAAACAGTAAAAGTGTTTATGTTTGAGATTATAAACAGTTACAATTCTGTATTACTTGACTGTCAATGTGACAGCTCACATACATTATTGGTGGTGTACATACTAGATACAGTATCTGAAACAGCTTCACAACAACACTTCTTCCTTTCTTGCATTATCATCATATAAAACCTTGCAAGTTATCTATATTATATGCAGTCTTTTAATATCACATCATGTGTAATAATAAAAGTTTTTTCTATAAAATGTGTAGTTGTATTTTTGGTCTTCTCTAATGCTAATCATTTTATGTTCCAATCATATCCTATAAGAAGATTTCCTTAGAAGAAATGAGTCCATGAAAAGTTGCAGAATGTTCATAAAGATATTTGTAATACATATTGCTAATTTTTTTGCAGGGGGTATGTCACTGTAAGCTGTATTTTTAACTTGATAGCTTCCAGTAATAAAATAGGAGTGATTTTGTAAAGCCAGTAACATGAGACACCACCTTGAAGATTTTGTTAATTTATTTACAATTTATGGTTTTTCTAAACATTTCCAAAAGTCTGCATACTATGAAAATCTGGAGAGAGAATCAGTGCGCCTATACTCATCTGATGATTTCCTAAAACTAAAGTCAACTGAGATTGAATTACCTACTTCTTGCACTGTATCATTACTTCTAACCCATACAGTGTCAGTTGATTTATAAATGATTTACAAATCCCATTACTGTCACTTCCTACACTTTTCAGTGGTAAAAGTGAACTGTCTCTGTATTAGTGTATGTTGTATATCATTTATCACCATTTACTTTCTATTATTACTTTATCTATTTATTTTTTCATTGATTATTTATCTTATCTTATTATTTTTACCAAGGGATGGTTGAGGGACGCCTGTCATGCAGGGAAGTGGTGGTGAAAACATGAAAAAAAACAGTCAAGTAAACAGAAACACTCAGATCATCATCATAGGAGTGTGTTGGGGGTGTGACAGTCAGGATCATGTATGTCAGCCACACTGGTAAGGGATAGGAGTTGTCACAGCTAATCTATTGTCACAAGGAGTTACCAGTGCTTCAGTCCATGGGGGGGGCAAACCTCTCAGCATTACAGTCATAAGCTTGACAGTTAAATTACTTACAAAATGGGCAGCTACCAAAAGGATGGGAATTTGTTAAGTATGTCATGTGATCCTGACACTGTGTGGGTTAAGAAGTTATTCAAACAGGTATAACATAGCCCGAAAAAATAACAAGCAAAAAAATAAATATAAAAGGAAAATAATCACCATAATTCCCCAACACCAAAAAATCTTTAAATGTAAAATCCATTCATCTACAACCATGAAAAGTCTGAATATATGGAGTGACACCAGAACAAACTCCACTTGCATATCCTATTAACTTTCACTTCAGGAAAACACTACCTGCTGTCTGCTTCTTTCATGGCAGCACTAATAACAAAGGTGCTTTCTTCACTAAATAATCAACCTGAAGTATTCTTGGACAAAGTCTGCTGTTACACTTTCCCTATGACATTCTCTGTACTGATCCCATAATCACCAACAAGATGAGCTCGTGGATTATCAATGGTCATGAGCCCCACTATCACAGTCAGTGCTTGCCATCTCTCCCACACACTTCCAATACCGAAAGCAGAAGTGAGAGCAGCTCCAATGAGATAAAAACAATTTAGGAATAATAGCCAATGAAGATGTGAGTGTTAACATGCACACATAAACACACACACACACCAACACAAATACACTTGGCAATTTACGTTGTTCTCAATACTGATTTTATAGACAAGAGAGGGAAGCTTGACCATTTGAGATCATTTTGCCAATGAATAACTTGTTTATAAGAATTGAACCAATTTTCTTGTATAAATAACACTGATATAAAAGTTGCATGTGATATCTAAGAATACTTTGAGTTGATTATACCACAAAAATGTACTTTTCCATCTTTAAACTTGAAGATATTTTGAACATTGATATAATATACACTGATAGATGGTAGCTGATAACTTGCTAATACTTTGTTATCTTTGTAAGGAGTACTGTACTATCACTCAGACAATAAGTGGTCAGTCTAAGTATTTTACATACATAAATGTCACATGTACTTAAAATGTCACACTCGCCTTACTACTTATTCTATAACCTTCTTTTCTTTTGGGTATAAAAGAATAATGCATCCATGTGATAGAAAATACACTGCATATTGTATATGTTCATGTATCATTAATCTTTTGATGTACACTACATCTGCTAAACCAGAGCATTTATTGGTATATGTAAATATATATACATGATATTCACATAAGTAAACAAACATGTATTGTGTAAGAATGGTGCATGCTACACAAGGTAAACACCTAACTGTCAATTACATTACAAAAGCACTTCTTTTTTTGCTGATGGTCACTAAGAACAAAACAAAACAAAAAATCTTATAAAAATTTGTATTTTCAGCCTTGTTTACTAGTACAATTAAGCACCTCAATTAAGGTATAAGAATTAACACAAGAATGGAATCTACGAATGCCAAAAGTTGGCACTTGATTTTTTACAAGAAATAATGGACTTACGAAATGTCTATTAGATTACTTCATTCCCGATGTATTAGTACAAATATTCCCAGCCCAGCCAATACTGCATACTGAAAAGGAAAGTATTAACAATTAGTGACACAACCTTTGCAAAGTGTGCACCTGATACTGGTGTGAATTAGAAGGATCCCATGTCTTCCCTCATGGATGGGCTGACATGGGGTTGAAGACACTGGCATAATAGCAGCCAAATACCAAGGTAGAGCAGACAAAACAAACCTTTGCCACATCTGTACCTAGAGATGGGCAACCATATCAGTAACAATGACCAAGTTGTCATCACAGCACTATGAACTTCCAAGAGCATTCCAACTACCATAAAATCTACAGAGTGAACACCTTAACATGACTTTCCTCCCACCAAATATTATCACTTGTATGTCCTCCCCACTGCTCTGTACCAATTGTACCCACATCACTGTGGTAGAGCATCCCATATCCACCAATGCCAGTGCTGGATTTCCATATAGAAAGATTTAGAGCAGCGGCAGTAAATAAGTAAGCACCTTTACTCCAATGAAGGGTAGCTGGTGACACAACAGCCCCACCAATTGTCACTCCCCTGGTCACAATGAAGTGGTTTGATACTTTCCTTAACATAATGGTACCACACAATCTCTTATTTCTTTGCAATATCATGTAACTAACGACACCAAAAGCATTGTGTTAGATGCTTCATGTTCTCTTATTTTTGACATCAATATTTTTTCAGTGAACAGGTTGACAATTACCAGCCAAACTGGTAACAACAACTGTCACTACCATTCTATCAATCTTGTGTGAAGCCAAAGGGCTGGTGGCTCTTGATCAAATGTTACTCATGCTCCACTTGTTGAAGCTCAATATTTATATTGCTAAAATTTATTTCAAATTCAGAAATGTTGAATGTCAGTTTTACAATTCCTTCAAAAGTTTTGCTCTCAAATCCAGCTTTCTCAAGTAACTTCCTTATTTCATTGGTGTAAAAATTAACTGGTTTTCTAGTCTACCTTGTGTGCACACAACAGAGAGAGGAAAATTGAATAGAAAAGATTTTTACCTCCAATCAGTTGTGCCTGGCAATGAATTCAAATTGATCTCGGCAGTCAATTTACCCTGATAAAACACTATGTATAACCTAATTAATAACAGGTAGCACAGATCTTACCTTGAACTTCGGATAATCGTTCATGATGATGGTGACAATCCCAATGAAGGGGACATAACCTCGTGCTCGTCCCACCACATCTTTCCGGTTGAGCCACGCCTGGCCGTTAGCATAAAGGCCGCGGTCATCCACATTGTTGTTGTCACCCTTGGTTAGGAACTTGACGGATCCATCTTCCCTGAGGATTTGACAAGATTGATGAATGAATATCAATCATAACTGGAGAAAACACCCTGATCACAATCATAATTTACTTCATGGCTTGTCGCAAAGTTATGATATTGCACAAATATATATACGAGGGAAATATTACTTATGGGGAGACAGTTTGCAAGTCAATGCAATGCTCTTTCACTGTAGTTCCTGCTTTCCTTCTCATTAAGTACTTACATAAAGGTAGAATAGTCAATGATAAGGATTTAGTGCAAATGTGTAACATGCATCTTTCAATAACAGTCTTCTGAGGTTACTATTTTATACAATAGGTAAATGTTTCAAGAGCTACATGTATATAACCAGAGTTACACACACACACACTATGAATCAAATTAAAATGAAGTCCATGAGCATAAAAAATACTAACTTTTCATGGACCTTCATGACACGGTGAACAATTGGTATGTCACGTCCCTCCACTTTGAACACAACAATCTCTCCAGCACGGATGGGCTCCTGCTCGTAGTTGGTGAGGAAAAGAAGATCTCCTCGTTGAAAGGCCGGTTCCATACTCCCACTGTTAATAGGGAAATTATATGTACAAGTCCTTTAGAGGTACAACAAATAATGATAGGTAACTTTGATTTCTCACATTGATAATTGTTGCTACATAGTGACCTGGGAGTGAAAGGACTAGAAGGGGAAGAGTTGGAGAGAGAAAGAGAGAGAGGGAGAGTAAAAATTAATCGAAAATCATGAGTACTGTGAATACATGAAGCGACACAAGTTATTTAAAATACGCAGACTTTTTAATCTCAAGAAATCTATTAACCCCTCCAGTACTAGGAAACATTTTTACAAGTTTTGTGTATGATTAGACGACTTTATTGAGATTCGGAAGGGTCTATGGAGGTCAGAAGATTAATGGCCAGAGCCTGTACTATTTTAATCTGTGCATAAGTTTCTGTAGCTGTATAGAGTCAACAAATAACAAGTTGAATAGATACAAAAATGCATCCCTCCAGAAGTGAAGGGGTTAAGTGTAGGAATATGTAGAATCATTCAATCTTACCTGAGGACAACAACAATGGGACTTTCACTGCCGGTCACCACCATGAGTCCCTTCCATATCATGAGTGCTGACGACACGATCATGGCAAAGTTCAACACCTGGTAGAACATCTGCAATGATTCAGTGATATTAGACAGTAGTAAATAAGTACTAATTTCTTTTCTTTTTTTATCTAATATGGGAAAGCTGATCAAGGGCAACAAAGATAGAATAAATAGCACACTAATTTGTCAGTCCCCTTATATGTATTAAAAAAAATAATGATCCAAGTGCTACAATATAAAATCACTTGATATAAGCAAAATAATGAGAGGAAATAAACAACTATTGGAAAAGAATAATAAAAAAGACAAGATAAAAATAAAAAAGCCAATAGCAAGAGAGCCAATTACACAGAAGAGGCAAGAGACATAGTATGTACAGTTGCCTCAAAGAATTCCAGCACCCCCTGTATTACCTAATGTCAAGATGTAGCGTAACTATCAATGAATGTGAACAGCTGTTGGTTGCAAGTGGTAGGTAAATGCTGAAACTCCCTATCTACTTCTGTATTTCCAACTTCCTATGACTTGACTGTATTTAAGAGGGACGTTTCAAGACATTTATCCCTGTCTTTTGGCTAATTCTTTCAGATTTCGAAGGGAACTGGCAAATTAGTGCTTTTTTATTATCTTTGTTGCTCTTGGCTAACTTTCCTCTCTTACATCAAAATAAAGTACATATCCACCAAACCAGAATGAATTGAAGACCACCAGGCAATAGAAGCCATCCTCAGGTTGTGGTTATTACCATTTACAACATTTCATATGACAACGCTTCTTGTTGGAAATAAATAATAACACTGCAAAAGGTCTTGGAATGTACTGCATCTGTTGAGTTTTTTTCCTAGTCCAGGGAGCTCCACCACACTCAGAAATAAGCAATAAAGGCAGCATTTTATATTTCTTCCAGTAAGTAGTCATCCTCTCACTGTCCATATACACTGACTTTCCAAGTGTTTATAGGACTCTGCCCACTCCTGCTGTCCCCATGGAAGATATTGAATTTTATGGCTGGAATAGAGGATGACCCACAGCTAAGACCTTCACCCTTTCATTAACCCCTTCAGTATTGGGATGTATTTTCTTATTTATTCTGCTTACTATTTGGCAATCTTATATGGCTTCAGAAATTTCCATGGAGAGATAGTGAAGACTCTTTCTATTAATCTTCTCACCTCCACAGACCCTTCCCAATGTTGATAAAATTGTCTAATCACACCAAAAACTTGTGATAAAAATGCCTCCCAGTACTGAAGGGGTTAAGGTAATAAAATCTAACTTTATACTTGATAAATTTGTAACTCAACCAATGTTTTGTAACTATCCACATACACCCTGAGGCCTCAAGTACGTTTTTATGACCTGTGGGGTAACGGTGGCATTAGGTTAGGTTGAGCTGAATTAGAACAGATGTAAGGAAATTTACCTATATCTGTGGAAATTACCCTAAATTTCTCAAGGACTACTTATCACTCATACATGCCTACCCCCACCCAATACCCACGATGGCCCACAGACCCCACGCTTGTTGGATGGTTTGAGGGGTTGTGGGTATAGATAAGAAATATTGGCTTCATCTACCAATATACCAAAAAATCTTGTCATTCTGCCTCCAAAACTACAATAAAACACCTAAAAATAAACTTGTGTATATTTAAATAGAGTCTTTTGAAGCAGTAGAGGTGAGGCAGAGAAGAGCTTTTAAAAGACCCCCAAGGCTCAGCTCTCTCCACCTGCATCACTACCTTTCAATAAGTGACAAAACCCTCAAAACTCACCTGACGCATGTTCATTCGTTTTAAATCGTCCAGAAAATCGAGCTGCAACATTTTGGCGGTGTTTTGGGGAGTGCAATATGTGAGGGACAGTGCCGGGTTCAGTTGACGTGCTGTTTACCTGACAACACAACACACTGCTACTCATTTCTCATTACAATATCTTCCCTTGACTATTACTCCCATCTACATTCATACAGTGTAGTTTTATTTTATACGTTTTTATTCATCACTTGTTTTTGGATATGTGCAGTGAGAGGGATTTATATATATGTCTACATTTTACGCAGGAAATCCGGGAAATTTGAATTGATATGAAAGATAAGGTAACAGGAGAGATGTATATTTAAGCCTAAATGTTCGTATTCATAACAATGAAAAGCAATGCTAATATGACACAAACTCCGGATATATTACATACATATGGATAATTCTAAAGAAATGCATAGTTTCATGTGGTGTAGGCTTAATTAGGTTATGCCTTTACTGAACCACGATATTTAAGACCACCAAAAATCATCATTCGAATTTCCATAGATGCCTTTTCCTCTAAAAACCACCACCAGTACAACCTTTAGAACTTCAATAGCTTCCTCTGGGCCGTGATAAAGAGATGTATTCCATATAAAATACCTAATTCAATACATTGACTCATTTTCATATCCATATTCTCCTTACTATTGGGTTCGGAAACTTATGTGGGGATTAGATAAGTACAGATTCTGGCCATTAATCTTTTGACGTCTTTTAACCATATCCCAATACAGAAGGGGTTGAGATAGAAATATACAGATGTCAATGAAGAGCTATGCAAATACTGTACCAATGTTGAGGAGTGAATAATAGAACAGTCTCGACATGATTGCCCTTAGTTTGCAAAATAATGCATTCTCACACTATTCATTGGTCAGTTTTACCATAGAGAAACAGAAAACCATAATAAATAAAGGAAAGCAGTACAAGAGATAAGCCTATGGTAATTAGAAGCACAAGTTACAGCTTCCAAAGACATAGAGAAGAAAAAAATCATCTCTCTCATCAGCTGAAGGGGGGAAAGACAACATGGGTACTTCCAAGCATGTTATCAGAATCCTTGGGTACTTTCTACTTAAACCACAATGAAACACACATCTCACGCAACAGAGGAACACCATTACACAGTTTAGGGAGAGCCGAATGTGCAAAAGGCGTCTCCTCCTACAAGAGTGACGTGTATGTCTCCCGTTGGTACACGTCACCTGCAGCTGCTCCAGTGACGCAACTCTCTGGCCATCGTGACGTGTGGCTAGTGTCGAGGTGTGCTTAGCGGCCACGTACAGTATCACTTCTTTCTGAGGATTTGTACTGTGACACTGACAAGGGTTAAGACTCAGTGGGTGGATTCAGGCGGGTATGATACAAGAGTTGCGTGTCGTAGTGTTGTTTTGGCGTGTCGCGTGTTGTGTCGAGTAGCCTTCCCTCCTGTGTTTTGGTAAGGTCTGTGTTGTTTGTTTTTATATTTTAGAGTTGGATTTTATGGTGATATTAGGTGATTATATTGTTTCCATGCTTGTCTTTTGCTCCGGAGTGTATTTAGGTATGCACAAAGTAAGGGATTAATTTCAAGAGTGGGTTTATCATATTCATTCAACCAAAGGAAGAACACTTGAGGGGAATGTTTTGCTGGATTATAACAACTTGTATCCATCTATGTTGCATCGTTGGAGGTTTAAACTGCAGAATAAGGTCTTCCCTATCGCCACCATCCCTCCCCCCCTCCATAACACCAACAAACTCTGGGACCTGTTGGGATAATGTAGGGAAAGCCAAAATAAATCAAATTTTGCTATTCTAGAGAAGTGTAAGTGACTAAGTTTGGTTGAATTGGAGAAACTGAACAAATTAATTCCAACCTTAAATTATAGTACTTAACTTCACCCCCCCTAACCTAAGCTGTTGTTTGGGCTCCACCTGTCTCAACCCTCCACACGCCCGTGATCAGTTACAAATCCCTGATAGACTGCTAGAGGCTACTAGAATAGTACTTGTATATATTAAGTTAGGTTAGGTTAGTTTTAGGGTTAGGGATACCAAACTAAACAAAATTTTGCATCTCTATTAAATCTATAGAGACGAATGGCCATATTTGGCAAATAAAGAATCTCTTGTAAATATTCACCATAATTTTATAATCATATTTTCACGTGTCATTTATTTTCAGGTAAGAATCAAGAATATGAAGAGAAACATGTGCGTTGTGGTGACTGTGGTGGTGGTGGCAGCAGCCATGATCAGCGACGCAGTGAGCCAGAAGCAGGATGACAGACTGGTGGCATTAGACACTGAGGACGACCAGGATGACGAGTTGACACTGACTGATGAGGGAACAACAGATGAACCCCATGGAGATGCAAAACCTTTTATTCCAACAGATAAATGGCAGACTATTGAGCCAGGTAGGATATGCTCTATATTATGGAACAGTATTTATTTATTTTTATTTTTTCTATAAGATTATCATGTAATTCTACGTGTTTTAGGTTGAGAATGACTGTCGCATCCCAACTCATTGGCAAATAGTGTAATTAATTTTTTTGACCTGTAACTCTAGTATTATTTCAAAACATATATTTCAGTGTTTATTACATCTCTAATTACATATATATATTTTTTATGTATTTAAATTTTAGTGATATTAAGTAGAGTAAGATGTCATGAGTTAAGAGTTTTTTCTTTTTCTGTATCACTGATTTGCATTTCATTGACTCCTTTGGTACTTGGATAGGTTTTTCATTCTATACAGCGTCAGAAACTCTTGTTGGGATTAAATTAGTATAGACTTTTCCCCTTAATCTTCTGACCTCCATAGATCCTTCCTAATGTCAATAAAATCATCTAGTCCCACTGTAAACTCGCAGTAAAAATGTATCCCGGTATTGAAGGGATTAATTCACTCATGTAACGCTCATCTCAGTGTTTGTTAATTGAATTGTATATTATTTCTTTTTATCACAATGATTATGTTCTCCTTTCCTCTTCCAATAGGCCAATCGATTCCTGCTGGGCTCCACATCCGCATGAACCTCCAGACGGGTGTGAAGGAAGCCAAATTGCTGGACGAAGAGGATGAAGCCGGGGACAGCCATGCTCCTCAAGTGATGGAGAACCCTGAGCCTGCCAACATCAACAAAGCAGTCATGTCAGTGGAGAAAAATGACTCGGAAGATGAAGAAGAAACAGATCCAAAGGCTGCTCTGATGAGGGACAATATAATAGAAGCTCTGAAGCAAATCAAAAGTGAGGATGGACTTAATGAAAAGGTTTGTCACTTGTTTGTTACCAGTAAATTTTAGACTCTAGTTGGCTTTGAATATTGGAGATGGATGGAAGTCTACAATGAATCACTGTATGCCAGTGAGTGTATTCCTGGTCAAAATGTTAATCCATTCAGTACTGGGACACATCTTTATTTTCTGTTTGGATACAATTAGATGATTTTATTAACATTGGGAAAGCTCTATGGAGTTCAGAAGATTAATAGCCAGTCTTCACTATTTTAATCTCCACTTAAGTTTTTGAAAGTTTATAAAATTGTCAAGTAGTAAGAGTAGATATAAAAATGCATCAGTTCTAAAGGGGTTAATATTTACAGATGATGAGAGCATCTTCCTGGTTAAAATGTTAACCCATTCAGTACTGAGACACATTTTTACCTTCAGTTTGGGTACGATTAGATGATTTTATTGAAATTGGGAAAGCTTTATGGAGGTCAGAAGATCAGTGGCCTGAGTCTTCAATATTCTAATCCCCACATAAATTTCTGAAGCTTTATAAAATCTTCAAGTAGTAAGAATATATATGAAAACAAGTCCCAGTGCCAAAGGGGTTAACATGTACAGGTGACACATTTGATCTAAAAATGAATTCCCTGTCAGAGCCTGAAAGATCTAAGAAGTAGATGAATGTTTTAGGAAAGTGATCATAAACTTATGAGTGTCTGCTATTCCAGTATTATTAATTGATATATTGTGAAAGTTGTAGTACATTTGATATCTTGCTTCTCGACTAACCAGGACACATTGGGAGCTTATTAATTGTTCACCATGTCAGAGCCCTCCATCAATCATCCTGCTTTTCAGTATGTGTTAGACTTTATGAATGAATTATTGAGATTATTAGGATGCATTGATTTGATGGTCTATATACATTACATTTCAGGAGAGTATTGAAAAGGCAGAGAAGAGAAAGAAGAAATTACGCTCCTACGAAGAACTGAAGGAAAATTTTGATGCCTTGAATATTAAGGTTGAAACGGACGCAGAAATACTGACAAATTTGATGAATCGTTATAAGAATGCCAAGTCAGATGAGGAGCACTCCAGCCTGTTGGAGGACTTGGAGTACTTGGTTCATCAGTTTGACAATGCAATCACCTTTGCTGACATGGGTAAGTTTCATGAGTAGCTTGAAGTGAAGGAACAAGGTAGATATCCTGTCTCTATATCCATTATCCAGTTTCTTCTTACAAGCACTGACAGTTTTGGCATTCACAGTTTACTTACTAAGCTCATTGGATTTGTTACAATTTTATGTGGAAAACTATATTTAATGTCTCTTCTGTGTGTGTGTGTGTGTGTGTGTGTGTGTGTGTGTGTGTGTGTGTGTGAACAAGAAGGATGCATGTAGGAGTGACCATAACATGACTAGTATTAAGTGGTGTGTGAAATGCTACCCATAGTATTTTGGGATATGGGATATTCCTTCATTTTTACTATTAGCAATATGGGATACTTTTTTCAAGGAGAATATCAGCCAAAACTCCTTTATTATGAGAGACTGAGGTGTTCATGTGACTCTTTCTTTATTATGAGATGTTGAGGTGTTGATGTGACTCCTTTATTATGGGAGTTTGAAGTGTTGATGTGACTCCTATATTGTGAGAGGTTGAGGTGTTCAATTGATTAACTTGAAACAGGTGGACTGGAGCAGATAGTGTTGCCAGGGATGAATTCGACCAGCAACACTATTAAACAGGGATCGTTGCACCTGCTTGGCTCGGCGGTCCAGAGCAATCCAAAGGTCCAGATAGCTGCTGTTGAAGCCGGCCTTGTCGAAATGCTCATCAGGATTGTAGCATATGAAACTCAGGTAAGAATTATGTCCTCATCTTTTGTACTTTTTTTGTAAGGTGGGAGAAACTGGCCAAGGGCAACAAAGATAATAGTAAAGGCCCAATAATTTGCCAGTCCCCTCATAGGTCTGAAAGAATGAGCCGAAAGATAGTCTTGAAACCTCCGTTTTTAATAAAAGTCAACTCATAGGAAGTTGAAAATACAGAAACAGGTTAGGAATTCCAGAGATAGATAGATATACATTTGCTTGATTGTAATGTATGAGCAGTAATGGTTAAACACAAAACCTAATTCGTTCTTTTTCGCTGTTCGAATTCCGAAAATTCAAATTAGGAAGCAATTTTTACCATTGAAATTAATGTAAAATGTGTTGGCCGCCATGTGTGTTTGTGCTGGAATTGAGAGGCTGCGTTCGGATTGGAGGTGAAGATTTATTCGCCAAATGTGTTCGGATTGGGAAGTGTTTGAGTCAAAGGGTGTTTGAATTGTGAGGTACAACTGTATTTTTAACTGCATTCCCAGGTGGATGTGGCTCGAAAGGCAGTTTTTGCACTTTCCTGCCTAGTAAGAGGCTTTCCCTATGGACAACAAGTGCTGGCTCAGAATGGCGGCCTTGAGGTGCTGCGGAAGGTTTTTGACAGGGGAGACTTTCAAAGCTTGCCTCTCCAGCTGAAGGTGAGTTGTTAAAGATAAGCTGCGTCTTGAAGTATTGCCTTACCAACTTTAAATTATTTCTTATTAAGTGTATTTATGAGCACTGTGATCAAACTAATTTATTGTTTTATTGTTTGCAGCATCTTTTTTTCATAGTAAGACCTGTTTTATATGTTTTTCTCTATGGTGGTGGTGGTGATGGTTTGTCTCAGCTTATATTGGTGTGTGTGTCAAAGGCATCAAAATAGAAAATAGAGAGAGAGAGAGAGAGAGAGAGAGAGAGAGAGAGAGAGAGAGAGAGAGAGAGAGATAACTACCAAAAAAAAGAATTGTGTGTGTGAAGAGTGAAGGGAAATAGTAAGAATAATTTACATACATCCTCTCTTAACATCATAATGAGTAGTACAGTATATTGGTGATGATTAATACTTTTCATCTCTCATATACAGGTGGTGGCACTTCTCCATGACTTGCTGATGGAACGTGAAGAAGCAGAGGGGGAGAGACTGCACCAGCTACAGCGCTTCAAACTGGACGAGCAGCTTGCCTCTGGTGGGTGGTGTCCTGCGGTGTCCTCTCTTCTGACAGTGGCATCCTTTGACCGCCGGGACCGCCGCTATGACATGGGCGCTGCTCTCAAGAATAAAATGCCCCTCAGACCTGATCATGACACTGTGAGTTGGAGGTTGTTGTTGTGTTGGGTGAAATTGTACCTTCTTCAGTGGATGGGTTTTTTTTGTTTTTTTTGTGCGCATTGATGGTTTTATTGTGTTATGTTGCGTTTGATGAAATTATACCTTCTTCATTGGGTAATATTTTGGTGCACATTGATTTTTTTTATTGTGTTCTATTGTGTTTGATGAAATTATACCTTCTTCGTTGAATAATTTTTTGGTGCTTATTGATTGTTTTTTTGTATTCTATTGCGTTCTATTGTTCTGTTGTATTCTATTGTGTTTGATGAAATTATACCTTCTTCATTGAATAATTTTTGGAGCACATTGATTGCTTTAAATTTTCTAAGGATATTTCTGTAGACATTTGATAATTTCTTTGGTGCCTTTTTTCAGGTTGATAAAGTAGTGTCTGCAATGAGCAGCATGGTGGGGGTGTGCCGCAGTGAGTTCTCCGACACCCTTCCTCTTCTCCGCAACCTGGCGCGCACCTATGATGATTTGGCGTACAAAGAACAGTTCCAAGACGATGATGATGGCGGTCATGCCTTGTTTAAGGGTCTAGCTGACACAATTCAAAGACTGGTGAGGAATATTGGTTTAAAAAGTGAATTGTAATATTGTAGCACATTGTTCATCTTCATTAATCATGTTGTAGTGGGGAGCGTTCTTTCTGTCAAACTCATAAGGCCAGTTTTATTTAGGTTTGATTCCCAGTAAGGAGTGATAATTTGGCTGTGCATCATTCAAGGCTAACTAGTTAATGGGTGGGGTGATTCTTCCATGGTTTGTTGTATGTGACTAATCCATTATAAATCTGTATCATTTGTATTTTCTCACCACCATCATACATCCATACTACTTTGTAATCACTTTCGTACTTGGCTCAGAGTAACTTTTAGAATATTCATTGCTACATTTGTCTGATGAATGTCAATGTGTAAGTGTTTTTGAATTACGGTTTTGTAGTATTTATTTCTCTTCTCACTATTATTAGGTAGTATTTATTATTGATGTGATATTTTCATGTGTTTGGTGAAGTCTCATAATTGCACACATGACAATCAGCATAGACGTGTGTTGTCGTGATATCAATGTCAGGTTATTGGTTATCCAATAATTGTTTTTTCCATATTATTGGTTCTTTATTTCTGATACTTTTGGTTCCAAACTAGTGATACACAATAATTTTAGTTTTTGGACGATGATAAATATATTGTCAGTTATCAATTATTAGTCATCAGTGAAAGAATTTTTGTTATCAGTGTATTAGTTATTATGATAGACTTTTTGTTGTCTTGCCTATCTATAACAAATAGTATGTTTTATGTAAAGTGTATGCTGAATGAAATGAATCCTGAAGTAAAGGAAATTTAGGGAAAACAAGATTGTCATCTGCACATTCATCTACATATATATCTATCTTTTTTTTACCATGCTCACACACACACGCATGCACATACACACATGCACACACACACACACACACACTCACACTCACACACACACTCACACTCACACACACACACACACACACACACACACACACACTTACACATCATTCACACCCTTTCTTCTCGTACATTAGCAAAAGTGTGCACAGATGGGTAAAGTGTTTTGAATTTCTCCTCTTAATACAGTTAGCATCATCTTGTGCATGTGGCAGGTAAACCTATGATGTATAGGTGTGCAGTACTCAATAATTGAGGCGCGCTGTGCTGAAGCGAGGTAAGCGACAGTCGGATCAAAACCGAGTTATCACGTGCATCGTATAGGCAAATTCATGCTGTTACACATGGTACATGTCGTTTACCTCAAATCGACTTGGAAATGTCCTTAAGGGTTTTATTCTTAAAAGTATCCAGGAGATTTTTGCCATTTTTCCGCGCGACTGTAATCTCCGAGCGGGACCGAGGTAAGCGGCCGGGGGAAGGGTGCGGCCCAATCAGCGGCTGTGTCTGGGGTGCTGCGTCATCGCCCGCCAGCCAGTCACCGGCTAGCCCAGCCTCAGTATTCCACCTTCTACACTTACTCTGTGTTGCTCTACTTTTTGCGTGGATTTTAAGTGTTTTTGTATTGCATCATGGCTGACGGCGTAGGACATGAGAGACCAGAGTTTGTTTCACCCTCAGAAACGACCCATACACGAACGGAAATGGAAGAAAACTGTGGCTAAAGAAAAGCCTAACTTGGGTAAACAAAACACATCTGTCTATACAGGGGAGGAGGTGTCAGAGCATGCTGTGTGGCAGTAGAATGTTAAAACTTAATATTACTAATATGACCATAAAGTCTAGCATACAAGAAAACGGCGTTTGACTGTTCGTAACAAGGTATGTGACCCTCCCTGCACGTACCTCACTCCCGCTCGGGACTGGCTTGGGGTGAGGGGCCGGTGAGAGCATGAAACTTCAAATGCTGTTTTCTCGAGTTTTTATGAGTGGCGGTTGCCTCACTTCAGCACGGGGCACCTCAATTACGAACATCGGTAGCATTGCCCTTCATGCCACTCCATGCTTCGTGTAACACAACATTTAGGAAGAGTTGTTTGTAGGTGTCTGCTTGAGAAAGTATGATAAATGACATTGGAAGTTAGAAAGTATGAAAAATGACATTGAAAGTAATGGAATTGTTATGCTGAGAAGATAGTACATTTGGTTTAAATTCATGATGTCATTGTAGGAAATGATTCAATAATGTGATTTTGAGACAATTTTGTTTTTCAAATAACATTATTTGTGTTTCTACTCAGGGTATTTTATACATAGTAAGGATTGTCTCTAGTTTTGGTATGGAGCTTTCTCGGTTTTCTTTTTCATCGTAGGTCATCCACTTTCTTGAAGTCAACACTGTCCCAAAAATCATTCAAGGTACAGTTCCTGGGATACTTTGTGCTTTTTTGCATGAATGTCTTGACTTTGTACTTGTTATAATATTCTTCTATATTACTATACACTGATTAAAAGTTGAGTATCTTGTGGCATTTAAAGTGTCATGTTTAATGAAGGTCATATTGTCCACACTAACAACTTCCAAACCATACCATTTAAAGTTACTGTTATGGCTCACACATGTATGTAATGTTAGAAATTTTACCTTAATGATCAGCACTTCTGGAATGACAAACCTAATTACATAGTGCAGCCATCAAAATTATTTTATGCTCATCTTTATTATAAAGTGAATTTCTCTTTAAATGGTCAGGTAATATTTTTGTGGGGCAAAGGTGACATGATAATCTTCAAGAGAAAAGGTGTTAAGAAAGCCTTGTGTGCAATGTAACAAATAGTTAAAGAAGTTTCATTTGCAGACTGATAGAAAGTCAAGTCATAGTCCTTCAAAATGGGAGACTCTTCCTACAGATATGTTATGAGCTGTTTATGAAATAGTGTCTACCAACTGATAATATATAACTGCAGTTTTATGATAAATTTATTTGGATTTATAAAGCTTTCTGAAACAATTGGATGATTGCACAGTACATTACATATAATTTTGTGTCATTATTCATAACTGCATTACACTTTTCTCCCTTGCAATCTATTGTATGCTGTGACCAGCTATAGATGGGATGTACGGTAAATATGGTTAATCAGCTCCTGTGTGAGTCGCAGCAAACATCGTATCACTGCTTTAATAAAACAAAACAGTACAATGCAATGCTCAATTTAGAAGAATCTTATAGATAAACAGTAAAATATATTGATACATTTGCAATGCTGCTTTAACCACTGAACTTCTGCACATACACTCAAGCAGAGCTCATTGTACAAGTTGTGATGTGAAGAAATGAAGTTCCTTAGAATAGGACGATTGAAGTCTGGTGTATCACAGCCATATTGAATTGTGCTGCCTCACTCTAACCATCCTACAAGGGAATGACCAAGGGTGATGAGCCTATACATATACATACCCTGTCCGAACATTCCCTCCTTAATTGTTCAAATCCACCTCCTTTAACAACTTATCCCTTATCTTGTGTGTGTTTGGCCCATGGTATTGTATCTTCCAAGTGTCCTCCCTCCTTTCTTACTGTGGTATTCAGTATCCTTCACCTTTGGATCTACAAACCATACCAGTAAAAAAATCGGTAGTAAAAGAGAAAAATGTTTCATCATATGCTTGATGGAAAGGTTTTCTCAAACTATTTATAACAAATAATATATTGAGATACATAATGATTGAATATTTAGTATTGGCAGTTTCGAATGTCATGATGATGTTCTTAGTTATGAAAAATGGGATATTATTTTCCCAGATTTTTCAGTGCTTAGCATTGAACTTTATACTGTGTATATGTACTGTAATAAGTTTAAGAGGACTTGTGTTATATCTTATAGAAATTAAGATAAAGGCACAGTAAAAATAGATGACAGGAATTGTGAACCTGTAATTCATCTCACGAGCTTATATTTAAGTGATGAGGGAATGGAATGAAAAATGTAGGTATTCCTTGAACCTGCACATCTAGTCATAAGAGCAAGTGAACATGATGCCACACCATTACTATAGATTAAAGATTGTGTTTTTTTAATAAATTGCTGAATTTCCTATGGTGTTTACTTTAAAAAGAGAATATGAACTGATCCATAGATAACTAAATGAACCAGACGGCGCCCCACTTGATAAAGCAGCATTTCTACTCCTATCTTTAGCGACAGTAACATACCAGCAGCTCTGGGAATGGTAAACCAGAAGTTGTCACATGTCAATTAAGCTACACCTTTCTCAGTTCCACTCCATGTCCACCTCTCCATCCACCACCTTCTCCTTGTTGATACATATATCGCACACACACGCATCCTATCATCTCCATCTAAGCCCCATCTCTCTCTCTCTCTCTCTCTCTCCCTCTCTCCTACTACTACTGCTACTAAACTCCCTGACACTACCATTCCCCATTCCTTCCACCTTCTAATACAATTTTCTCATGTACAATAACACCAATCTAATTTACTAGTCATTGTCTCAGAGTGTTGTGTCAGCGTGGTGATTCCTTACTGTGTGCTGCACGTGGGTTGTGTTAATGTGATAGGTGACACGCTTAGCTCTCTCACCACGACAGTTTTCCAGAACTACAGAAACGACTAACGGGGTTTTCACGGCAATTTCTCCTTATAATAATCTAGAAATCGTCAGTCTATCAGTAAAATAATATACCTTTTAAAAATATGTCCATTATTAAAGCCTTTGGAAAGTAAAGATGAGAGAGCTAAGCGTTTCTGAATACGGGCAATGTAGTGTGGTGAGTGTGTGTTGTGGTAATGTGGTGATGCTTGTGTGCTGTGCCAATGTGGTGATGCATGTGTGCTGTGTCTGTGTGGTGATGCTTGGTGTATTCTGCTTTCAGGTTTCCAGTGATAGTGATGATGGCAGGAAGTAGGAACACTGATGAAGCTATTGGTGAGTGTTTCTTTTTCTACGTAGTTTTGTCCTTTTTATGATTTATATTTAAATGCAATTGTTTTAGTCATTTACTACATTGATTTAGTCATTATATGGTTCGTAATTCAGAATTTTTTTACATAGCTTCTCGTAGATTCTCGTACAATCTTTCTTCTAAATTGCGCAATTGTTTAGTTACTATGGAGGTGATGATTTCAAGCGTTATTTGGGTTCCTTAGTATGCACAAATTGAGACTGGACTGAATGGGGAAGGATAGACAAAGTACAGTAAATAACTAAAGTAAAATATATGAAATACGTTTAGGATTTTCATTAGCTAGGAGTCATATAAACCTCACTGGTAGTCTGATTTACTTACATATATCGAAGTCATTAAAAAAGGTCAAAAACATATATTAGTAGATGAGATAGACAGTATGTAGTCCCCAACAGAAGGTAGCAAATCCATCCTCCCCCCTGTCAATGCGCCCCAAGTTCCTTCGCCCACTAAGTTAGGAGAAATATACTAGTGGGGGTATATAGTTGATGTGCCCCAATGTGTCCCATAACTAGACCAATGCGCCTCAACTCACATACAAAGACTGCTTACTCTATGAAATGTAAAGTGTGTGTGTGTGTGTGTGTGTGTGTGTGTGTGTGATGTAAGCAGAAGATATTTGACACCGTAACTTTCATACAGGTTTCATTTGTGATTTCATGTTTCCTTTGTAAAGTCAAGCGTAGATACACAGCATGACGGGGCGCTGGTGAAGTAAATGAAACGGATAACACTGTGTTGAAAGGGTTACACAAGAGACATTTACTATTGATTTCTCACACGTTGGTTGTGACAAGGAGGGTCGTCTTTAGCGCACACCACGTCAGGACAGGGAAGAAGGGCTGAGAAAGTTATGTAAGGTGTCCCATCAGTCCGTTTGTGTGTGTGTGTGTTTTTTTTTTTTTAAGTAATACGAATCATTGCTCTCTCTCTCTCTCTCTCTCTCTCTCTCTCTCTCTCTCTCTCTCTC
>JAHFWG010000154.1:167680-199901 GCA_020233015.1 Callinectes sapidus | reverse complement strand
TCAATACTGTTATTCGAAATCACTCGCCTATCCTATAATCTTTTTTTTTTGTTTCATCTATTGTTTTTTTTTTCAGTGTTACCTTTCCTATTCATTTTGTTACATTGTCCTATTACTATTTTTCATTTCGTTTATAGCGTTGTCGTTGCCTTCTGTTATTACTTTGGTTTTTGTAATCATTCTCTCTCTCTCTCTCTCTCTCTCTCTCTCTCTCTCTCTCTCTCTCTCTCTCTCTCTGTCTCTCTCTCTCTCTCTCTCTCTCTCTCTCTCTCTCTGGTTTGCTGCGTTATTTACCAGTAGAATCTAGTACTTAGTGTGTGTGTGTGTGTGTGTGTGTGTGTGTGTGTGTGTGTGTGTGTGTGTGTGTTATCGGAACGCTTGACACCATTACAGTATTTGCTATTGACTCAGTCGCCTCACCGCCGCCAGTACCACCACATCACCACCGCCACTATCACTACAGTACTCTCTCACCACTACCACCACCACCACCACACCACCACCACCTCACTACCGTACCTTTAGGAATCGCCATGCTTAGAATCGAACTCCTCGGCGCGTGACGGCCACCAGCACCGCCCCGCCAGGAAGCGATGAGACGAGGGTGAAGTGCAGTGTCAGAAAGCGATGTGGAGGTAAGGGCGCGCCTGTACCGTGGCCGCCCCCGCCCTTTCAGTACGAGCGCCCGTGACCCCGTGTGGTGGGCCAGGAGCGCCCACACCCACGTGCAGCCTGCGCCCCCCTCCCCCCAGTTGCTCGTTCCCCCCACCCACGATGCCCCCGCCGGGTTGTGGGGCTCAAGAGCGTGCATTAAGGGCAAGGCGGCGGCGGGTGCAGCGGTGATGGCGTCCTGCTGGCGGGGCATGGGCGTCCTGCTGGGGACATGTGTGCCTTCTCGCCCTACGGACCCTCCCCACCACCCCGCCCACACCCCTACGCCACGGCCTTCCGCTGCCCCCGCCCCCCACTCCTCGCCCACCCGTCCGTCCACCACGGCGTCGGGGCGAACTCTGAGTGTGTCTCCCAGCCACACCCGCCGCCACCATCACCACCACCACCATCACCACCAGCAGCAGCAGACGCAGCAGGCGCAGCAGCAGGAAGGAGCAGGGGCGAGATACCTGGTGGTGCGGCCTGCCACTTCCACCCCGCCCTCCCCCCGCCGCCGCCACGCCCGCTCGCACGTGGCCAGCGTCAGCAGCGGGCACGGGGAGGGGCGGCCCGGGCGTGCGGCAGATGTGGAGGGTACAACGCCTCTCCTCTTGCTCTCTCAGGCGCTCCACCTCCCTCCCCCTCCACCACACCTCGCCTCCCTCATCTACACCTACGGTACACCACCCCACCACCACCCACCCACCTACCCACCCCTGCCCTCACACACACACACACACACACACACACACACACACGTCATTCATGCATACACTGGAAGGGACTTGTTGCTTTCTGCTTTGGCCGACATCTCTTTTTCTTGCTTCTGACAACACCAATTTTATTTTTCTTTCCCTAGCAACTCAACACCACCACCACCACCACCACACCCGTGACTGACTGCCTTATGCATCGTCCTCTGCCAATTTTTCCCTCTCCTTTACCCTGATTTCCCCGCCCCCCTGCCCCTCCAGTCACCACCAATGCTATGAGGCATCTGTGGCTTTGTTGTGATCATTTTCTTGTAGATTGAGAAGATTTATGCAGTGTTTTAGATGTTTGGTCTTGTGATGTTTGTACCCACTCAAGCTAGTACACCTTCAAGTGATAGTGATGTGTGTATGTCTGTGTATTCCTATGCTTATCTCATTGATGGTGATAGTGTATTTGGGTTATCTTCAAAGGAGGGAATGTAGGTTATCCGAGGTTTCTTAATTAGGGTATCTTGAAGTGAGGGAATTGAGGTGGTTTGAAGATGCTAAGATAGGAAGGGTTTAATTGTTATTTTTAAAGCACTGGTGTTGAGATTTCATTGTCATTTAACCCCTTCAGTACTGGGATGCATTTTTACCATGAAGTTTGATATAATTAGACAATTCTGTTGACATTAGGAAGGGTCTATGGAGGTCAGAAGATTAACAGCCATAGTCTTCTCCATATTAATACTTACATAAATTTGTGAAGCTGTATAAAATTACCTGATAGTAAATAAAATGAATATTGAAATGAATCATTGTACTGAAGGGGTTAATGAGGTTTTTGTTTTTTATTTTATTTTTATTTCTTCCTAAAGTTACCATATATTTGATATTTGTTATTGATAGTTGCCAGCACCAGGTGAACCTTCATTAACGACTTCACATTTGGAATTTGTTAATTGTTGACAGTAACGTGCATTTGTGTATTAGACTAAACGTGAATCTCATATGTGACATATGGGAGAGAGAGAGAGAGAGAGAGAGAGAGAGAGAGAGAGAGAGAGAGAGAGAGAGAGAGAGAGAGAGAGAGAGAGAGGAGGGGACCAACTTACTGTGATTCCAGTCTGCAGTGTCAAATGGATCATTTTACTATTTTTTACTCTCTTTTGAATCTGTTTGAGGGATCACCTCCTCAGTCTTTTTTTCTCCTTTCTTTTATTGGTGTTTTGTTGTCCATAGCCATTGTCCTTTCTACTTGATAAAGAAAAATCTAAAATTGACAGATAAGCATTTTGAAACTTACTCATCATGATATTTGGTGTTCATTTCTGTATAGCTTTCACTGGCATAACTTCTACATAGATACTGACCATTCAGCATTGAAAACTTAACAGTCTGACATGAATCTTAAACTGAACCTTATGATGTGCAGTAGTGTTTGATTCTCTAATATATATTTTGTTAGTATGTATCACACAACACTAAAAGCTTCTTGGTCTGGGCTGCCTTGGTACAGTGGAATCATGTGTGCTTTTGCAGCCAACAGGCCTTCATATGAGTTCAAATCCTGACCACTGTCCAAGAGTACGTAGGGCTTCCACTCGGGGTAATGGTTCTCAAACAGGTGGGCTTTCAGATCAGAGGTCTTCTTTACCTGATAAATTATCAAAAAAAGCCCCCCATTGTTTAAATAAAAAAATGTAAAATTCAGACTTGCAATATGTACTTACTTATCACGTATACTGACAGACTTTCTGCAGTAAAATAATGTATTTGATATCTGCTTCAGTGCATTAACTGTTGTTTTCGGTGGGATGTATTTAGAAATTCTCTCTCTCTCTCTCTCTCTCTCTCTCTCTCTCTCTCTCTCTCTCTCTCTCTCTCTCTCTCTCTCTCTCTCTCTCTCTCTCTCTCTCATATGAAATAGCCTCATCTTAATTTACTCATTTATCATTAACCTCTATTTACATCTCCTCCCTCGTTTTTCCTTCACTAGAGACTCACTTGTACAAAATTACTTCCTTCTCTTCATGTCCTTTGGTGTGTCTCAGTGTTACCATGGTTACTCCCAGCAGGGTATAGCTTTTCAGGTCAGCGTTCACATTGCCATGGTTACTCACTCTCAAACGTCTTGCTTCTTGATGGTTCCTCTTCCTCCTCTTCACCAGCGCCCTGTGTAGTGTGTCTTGGGATGGTTTATTTGTCACACCAATTCTGTCATTGCTTGGAAGTGTATGGTTATTGTAGTAGTGATGGTGTTCAATGATGCTTTCAGAGTGTTTTTTTTCTGTTTTCTATTAGTTTTTGTTCTTTTGTAGTTTTTTGTCAGGATTTTTTAGAGGTTTTCAGATTTTTCTTTTAGTTTTTTATTATTTTTTTCATGTATACTTGTTATAATAGTTATTTCCTTTTATTTTATAAATTATTATATTTTTTTATCATGTGGTGGATTAGAGCAGGGTTTCCTTTGTGTTGCCATCATTTGTTCTGCGCATTTCTTTATGTACTCTAATTTACCTCAGAGTATGTGAAGTGTTCCATGGTAGACTGGGATGATTTGTATTGACGGATGAATGTGACCTGGAAAACTGTGTGGAATGGATGAATAGACAAGGAGGAAGGGGACTTACAAATCAAGAGTCACTTCATGTTGGACACAGTGATTGCTCAAGCTCATGCTGTCACACATCTAATTCAGAGAGCATATGTTCAGGTTACCATGGTTACTGCTGAGGGGGCTTGTAATGTTCCCAAACACACATTGGTAGGAATTTGCTAACTCAGAAATCTTGTGTTCAGGTTACCATGGTTACTGTCAGTGGGACTTGTAATGTTTTCAAGATAGCTAAGAATTTTAAAACACTCACATCATATAGGAGATTGATTATTCAGACACACATTGGCATTTTGTAACCCTGATAGCATGTGTCTGGGTTACCATGGTTTCTTTTCTTATTCCTTTTTCAATGTGGTGCTTGTAATAGTTGTAAAGGAATCTCAAAACACTGTTGGATTATACAGGACACAGATTATTTAGACACACTTTGGCATTTTGTAATCTCAATAGTATGTGTTTAGGTTACCATGGTTACTCATAGTGGGGCTTGAGATGTTCCTGAGGATCTTAGGGGAATTTCAAATCAATTCCTCTACATACAGAACAGAGGACAGAACATTCAGACACATTGGTAGACATTAACTTATAGCATATTAAGTTATTATGGCTTCTCTCAATGGGACTAATTATGCTCCAAAGGTTTATTGTTCTTAGTGACATCCAGCCTTACATGTTTCCTTATTTTCAGGTTTCAAGTGTCCCATCTGCTCCAAAGTGGTGTTGCCTGATGACTTGGAGTGCCACCTGGTCATCTGTCTCACCAAACCACGCATCAGCTATAACGGTCAGTCACTCCACACTCTGCCAATCACGGGTACTCTGGCACTGTTGAGGTGGTTGGTGTTTTTGTACTTAGTGAGGTTACTGGTGGGTCACTCTCAGGGCTGTTCAGGTGGTTGTGTTCCTGCCTTTGCCCTGGATGGAGGGTGCTTCACTAGTAAGGTTACTGCTGAGGCTCTCTTAGGGCTGTTCCTGTCTTTGTTTTGGGTGGTGGGGTTTAGGGTCACTTTCAAGGCTTTTCAGGTCATTTGTCTTACTTCCTGTGATAGATCAGAATACCATAAGACATTATCTTGCATTCTTGATAGAATATATGGGAAATTACAACAAATTATCATGCCTACAAGTGACAATTTAACTCAAAAGTAGTATTAATGGAAACTAGACAAATTAGCAAACACACCAAGGCACTACAATTAGTAACATCCAAAAATAAAAACCCCACAAACAGCTAAAAAACACTTCTTGCAATGAATATATACAGAATTGGAACAGCCAAAATAGATAAATAATCTGTGACGGAGAAATATTTACACACCAATTGTATTTCAGAGGATGTACTGACAGAGGACAAGGGGGAGTGTGTGATCTGCCTGGAAGAGCTCTGTCAGGGAGACACCATTGCTCGGTTACCCTGCCTCTGCATCTATCATAAGTCTTGTATCGATGAGTGGTTCCAGGTTAGTTGGGGAAGCTTCTTATGGTCTTCTGAGGCTTGGTGAAGGGAATAAGTCTGGTCTCACATGACTTTCAGTTTTCAGATTGTTTTTTTTTTATTTGTTCTTGGTGCATTTAAAGAATCAATGAATAGATAAATGGTAAGGGTAGGATAAGGTGGATTTGCCATGGACAGTAGATACTTGTACTACATAGATATTCATAAAAAAATTTTTTTTAATCCAAATACACATGGAATTGATTCTAGTTGTGTTTATAGCATGTGTAAATGATGAAATAAATAAATATGGATAATTTTTATTCATTTGATGAAAATATATTTTTAGAATTTTTCAGTCTGAAAAATATTTGATAATTTTTTTGTGGTGAATCTCCACCCTGCCTGGTGGGGTGGATTCGCTACACAAGTAACTTTTTTGCAACCCCATTACAAACTTTGCTTATTTTCTTATCACAAAAATTATATCAACATGTGCAGGAAAGCCTGAATGTAAATCTAGTGTAAAAGAATTCAGAATACTGATTCAGTTGGGTGTGGTTACAGTATCTGAAAATCATGTTTTGCAGCAGTTCCACCCGACCTTCCCTAATTATATTGTAATATTGCACAGAAGTAGCAGTGGGACTGATAAGTATAATAATAGTAATAGTATTGTTTGTCTTCCTTCAGTTGTTACAGTAATGTAGTCTGTATGGTATTGAACTTAGAAATGGTAACAATAGTCTAGTGTATAAAATGATTCTTTTGATAATGTAATTCATCTCTATAGAAATTATGCCATCAACTCCACACTACTAAACCTAGAAATTCCAATTAATGTCTGTATTTACACTTATTGATGATGTTAGTTACACTAATTCTAACAACACTGGTTATTCAATTCAATTTTCTCCTAGTTAGCCTGCTAGTAATGAGGTTTACCTGTTTAGTAATAACAGTAATTCTAAGTACATGATAAGTCATTGTTGTAATGGGTCTGTTAATAGTGAAGTTACAGTAATAATGACATGGGGTTACTAAGGGTCAGTAGTTATTCTTAATGGGCCAGTTAATGATAATGAAGTTTATTTCTCCCACGTATGAGTATGATAGCTACAGTAATACTGACGTGGGTTACTCTGCTCACATACTAACACCCTCTCTCTCCCACTCTGTCCTGGCTCAGGTGAACCGTTCGTGCCCTGAACACCCGTATGACTGAGAACTCCTATGCACATTTGTATTAAAAATAATCATAAAACAAAAAAAACAAAAGAAAATGCCTATGTGCCATTATCGTGTGCCAGCCGAGTGGTGGTGTGCCGGGCTGGGCGGCATGGGGCGGCACCACCCTCGGCCCTGGGGGGGAGGACCTGCGCCCCTGAATTGTGCTGTGTCATATTGTAAGTGTTGGACGGGACAAAGAAACCAGAGAGGAGGAGGAGGAGGAGGAAGAAGAAGAAGAGGAAGAAGAAGAAGAGGACGATGATGAACGGGAGAAGGAGGAAGAAGAGGAGATGCGTGTACATGTGTGTGTGTGTGGAAGATAAGCCACAACCACATGTGTATGTGTGTTTGTGTGTGTGTGTATGTGCGTGGGTGTGTGTGTGTGTCACGTGTGAGCATCAAGGAGGAAATGCCTGCCTGCCTTGCATCATCGACTCACCGAGTGCCGCAAGACAAGAAGGAGAGCGGCAATACCGACTGGGAAGTGGAGAGGTGGTGTGCTGTGAGCTGGTGTGTTGCTGTACTGCCTTCACCTCTTCTCAAGCCCCTCACATCCCCTGGAGGAGTCCCCACCACCAGCACACTCTTTGTTCTACAGCTCCCTTCCCTCACACCCTTGCTCTGGCCTCTGTTCCCCTGCAGCATTACCAAGGGGCATGAGGGGCTGGTCCTATCCCTCCAGCAACCTGATCAGAGTGTCAAGTTTATTATTTACAAAGAAAGAGAGGAAAGTGAAAAAGGACAAATGGTTATTACTCTTTCTTTAGTGATTTGTTTGGCCATATAGACAACTGTTGAGTGTGTCAAGTTTATTATTAGTTATAAAGAAAGAGGAGAGGAATAAGTGGCTTGACTCTTTGTTATTATTACTCTTTCTTTAGTGATTTTTTGGCTATAAAGACAAGTGTTGCTTTCTGTGGGAAGTGTTAGCAGTCCCAGTAATGCTGTGGAGGTGGATTGGTTTTGGCCGCCAACAATGGCGAGGCGACATACGAGTGATTTAGCTCTTAGTTCTGTAATGTTAAATGTTTTGATTTATTTGAACTCTTAATCATATGGAAGCTTCTTAGTGAACAAATCATCTGGTCCTGTTGTCATCCACCAGAGAATATTTATTTGTCTGTAGAATGAGCTGAGGGAAAAAAGGGAAAAGGTGTGTGTGTTTGCATGTGTGGTGAGTATATGAAGCAGTGTGGTGTATTTGGCTGCATTCAAGTTTTATGTTTGGGGGGAAGGGAAGGAAAGAAATTTTGAAAGTGTGTGTGCGTCCGACACTAACAAGCTGAAGTATAGATACTGTTGTTGTTTATTAGCATTTATTTCCTTCTCTCTGCTCTTTTTCCAGTGTAATGAGGCTTTAAAAAATTTGAGTCATAACATTGAAGTACAAGACGATGTGTTGCCACTTGACACCACTCACCGTTGTTCTCTGTTGTTACTTATTTCTCCCAAATTGACAACAAGTACAGTGTCAACCTTGTCCTAGTTTCGTGTAAAGCAAGTCTTGCCTCTGCTAGACTTGCATCCGTGTGATAGACTTTTGTTCATTTTGATGCCGACTGTATAGACTCTGCAGTGCTCAGGTAGTAGACTAGTGATACTGCCGGGGAAGAGGATGAGCCTCCTAGTAATACTACTGTGTTTGGAGTCTGAACAATAATGCTTCATGCTCACCCTAGTTGCCATATAGATAAGCCAGCATTCTGGTGGACCTAACCATACTAGTGAAATTAGCCTTTCATTGAACACTTTGGTTTCCTGGAGTTTGCCTTCAAATTAACAATACATTCAGCTTTGGCTTCCAAGCAGACAGCAGTGGCCTGAATTGGGACTCAGAAGAGACCCATTGAAATTAAGCTTACTTTCAACATTGCTCAGAAGGTTAAGGGTTGCACCATTGAGCCCACACAAGAAATGTAAGGGGTGGAGTACAAGCAGGCATGGGTTCACTGGCATGCAGAAGCTAGTGAGTACTGACCTGATGCCTGGCAAGTGACAGTCACTGGATATAGGGACTGATCCTGGCTGAGTCCACCACAATGAGGCCATACTGTAGCTGCCACTGTATTGACAAACTTTGCCTCCTGTTAGGCACCGCCATTGGAATGTGCCACCAAATTTATGGCAGGGGATTCATTCTTCACTGATGACTGTTCTGTTGTGTTCAGTTCTGTGCAAGTGTGATGCTCAACATGAGTTGTATTGATCAAATCTTGTCATCATTTTCACATGGTGTTAGAGTTTGTATGAGATGCATTGGAATGTGTTGCTCGAAACCTTTGCCACACTTATTCTTTCTTTATAGATTTTTTATACATGAAATGAGGTAAGGAGTAGCTTGCTGTGTCTCCTGTTGTTTATTTCACTCCACTGTCTGCATCTTGTTGCTTAGACTGTGCTCTGTTGTGGGAGGAGATGCCAGTGCATTGACCATATCAATCACTTTTTAATAAATAATAAGGAATTTTGAAGCCAAGACAGAGTGCTTAAGAGAGCTCGAGGCAGGATGACATCCACTCGGTGCCAGCAAACACAGAGGTGGGCTGACATTACCTTCCACAACTGCATTGTCACACTATTCCTAGAAACACCACAGCCAAGGTGCACTTTATTCTTGGCCACAGTGTGATCTTGAGCATTTGTAGAAAGCCTGGGTGTGACAGACTCAGACTCAGTTTCAAGTGGTCCTCACAGGCAGGAGAGAGTAATGAACAGCCTCTCTCTGTCACTCACTTTTTAAGTTTTCTCGGATGAAATTCTAACAACTCTACCCACCACTTGTGTATTTTGCTCTCAAATGATGCAGGTGGAAGCTTTGCTGTGTGTTCACCTGTTCATCTGCCTTCCTGTGAGTGTTCTAGAGTGCTATTGGTGTAGAGAAGAGGGTGTCTACTGCCTCAGTCTCTCCTTTCTAGCTGTGTGTATTGTCTCAGAAGTTTGATGTGGCAACAAGAGCTTTTCATGTTTGTAGTTTTGATGATGATGATTATTATTATTATTATTATTATTATTATTATTATTATTATTATTATTATTATTATTATTGTTATTATTATCATCATCATCATCATCATCATCATCATCATCATCATCATCATCATCATCATCATCATCATCATCATTATTATTATTATTATTATTATTATTATTATTATTATTATTATTATTATTGTTATTATTATTATTATTATCATCATTATTATTGTCAATGTTATTAATGGTATGCATATGTATAAATGATTTACTAATGTTCAGGGATGGTATGGTAAATGCATTGTTGAGTCTTGATGGATTTTTCCTCTAGTGATTTCTTGTCATATGTGGATCCCTGTATTTTTTTCTTTCATTTTTTCCTTGCAGTTTTCACAGACACATGATTTAACATTTTTCTCTCTCCAGTCACCAACTTTTGTTTCCCCAACTCATTTTGATTAGCACATAGCCGTAACTCACAGTCTGAAATGAATGAGGGCTGAGCACCAAACTAAATTATACCCACGTTGCTCAAGACCAAACTGAGTGAGGCTACCATAGCTTTGGCAGAGACCTTGAGTGACAACCCTGGGACACACCCTGCTTGGGGAGACACCCTGGGGACACTCTTGGGATGAGCCACACAACTACACCACAGCCAACATTAACCACCAAACTTGCACCTTGTAGCGACTGAACCACACCTCTGGAACTGTGTCCTTGGAGCCGTGTTCTCGGCCACAAACGGGTGTGTTCTCTGGAGTGGTGTGGGAAGCCCAGGTGACACTACTAATAATGTTTTCTCTCCGTCGTGACTCCTGCAGCAGACATCAGACTGACTCACTCACTGACCTATACTGTGCTGCTGTCTTTCTCTTGATTGTTTCCTTGGGGGCAGAGTGTGTGTGTGTGTGTGTGTGTGTGTGTGTGTGTGTGTGCATGTGTGTGCATGTGTGTGTGTGTGTGTGTGTGTGTGCACGTGTGTGTGTGTGTGTGTTTGTGTTGATGGAGGTCACGAGGCATTGTGGTCAAGAGGTAGATGAGTGAGTAGATCAGTGCAGCATAATGCCAATATTCACATTTTCTCACTACCTTATGGGCAAAGCTTGACTACTTTAGGTTAGGTATTTTGTAATCAAAACTAGGAATGAGAAGCATATGTATATATATATACACTATATGTATACATGAATATATATATATAAATATATACGTATATGCATTTACAGTATGCATACACTAACACAATAAAAGGCATATCCACACACTTAGACAGGTGTACCCATACATATTAAAATTACAACACACACATAACAGTACACAGTGTTAATAGAGATGTACCTTTTGGGGTGATAGGTGGTAGAGCAGATTTTGTACGTTGGTTCTAAGAGGCATTAGCATGGACTTCTATACTACTCCTGTTTTTCATTAGAATGATGGCCCCCTTACCTTACCTTAACCTTATCTTACCTTACCTTATCCAAGCTAACCTAACCCAACCCAATCCAACCTTCTCCCTGCTCACACACACATGGACTTCTCACAGTGTAATTCAGTTGGCTCGGCTCTATTGGCGTAAGGTTGTATATCATGGTTGTCCTTTTTCACCTCACTAGCCACATGTCTTCCCTTCCTTCACCGCTCTCATTTCATGTAGAAGAAAAAAGAACGTTGGACTCCCCACGCTCAGCTGTCACGTTTTGTACTTTCCTAAAGCTTTCTGCATACTGCTTCAGCTGCTGTGACCACTACTACCACTACTACTACCACCACTGTTACTACTATCACCACTGTTGCTGACGACTACTACTACTACTACTACTACTGTTACCTAGCTGTAGGATCTTTTGCTACTTTGACACACTTATCACATGAGCTAATATTCAGCTTAAGTTGACTAAGAGGCGAGTAAGTGAGTGAGTAAAAGCAAGCATCCAACCAGCTGAGTCATCCACGACAATAGATCAACCAGAGTATAATTAGAAAGGCGCAGCTGTTCTAGCACTGTATTGCCTGTAACTACTGTACGTACTACTAAATATTTCTTTTTTTCATATTTTTATTTAATCTTTTGGTCACATCTTGAGGAAATGCCTTTACTAGTGGAACATTCTGGAAGGTGGTCTGTTCATATCTCTCTCTCTCTCTCTCTCTCTCTCTCTCTCTCTCTCTCTCTCTCTCTCTCTCTCTCTCTCTCTCTCTCTCCTGTGCATACTCTTGTGTTGATGTTGATGCGACCCACAACACTGCTACTACTGGTGATGATGTCAGACAAGAGAAAGGATGCATTTTTCTCTTCCTAAGATGGAGCGTCTTGTGGGACACTCTACTCTTTCTCTTTTTCCTCCCTTTGTGAATTTTTCCTACACCTTATCCTGCTCTTTCTTTCCTTCCTTCCCTTGTTGATTTATGTTCTTTTCTTGTTTTTTGTAATGTTTGTTGATCTTTTCTTGTTCCTTTTTTATTACATTCTTCTTTACCTCCATTCTCCTATTTCTTGTTTTATCTCCATAAACTTTGTTCTCTTGTTACTTTTTTTTCTCTCTTTCCCCTTTATTATTTATTGCCTCTGTCCTGTAGCCTCTCCCAATCTCTGCTTCCTCCCTGTGTGGTTTTCCTACTCTTCATGGATCCACTTTCACATATGTATCATTGTATAGGTCCAGAGTATTTTATTACCCTGCTCAGAATATATATATAACACTAGAGGTGCAATGATTTGATATATGTTGTAGTTTTGTATATACAGTATAATATATAAGTGATGTTAAGAAACTTAATGGAACATTGGCTTCTGCGTTCCTCCAGCCAGAGAAAAAATGGAAAATAATAAATATATATATATGTATATATATATATATATATATATATATATATATATATATATATATATATATATATATATATATATATATATATATATATAATATTATATATTTGACGACATTTTGGCAGCAAAGGAATTTTGCTGCAAATGGGAATTTTTGCATTATATTACTACTACTATGAGGGAAGGATACAATGGGATAAAAGATACATAAATGATGAGAAATGTGATTTATTCTTTTAGTTGGAAATTTTTGTACACTATGTTGCCCAAAATTATGTACAGTAATAAAGGCTGATAAATGTGACCGACGTGTTGCTCCCTGCACTTGTGTACCCATTACTGTGGTGTGTGTGTGTGTTTGTGCATGTGTGCATGTTTACGCAAGGCTAAGTCTAGCTTGCTGGACCCCATAGGCAGGCCTCCCAATATGTGACAGTCAGCCCGTGCCTTGCCGTGGATTTTTGGGAGGTGCCCGTAACTAATGCTGCCAACCCCTCTTTACCTACTGGTTGCAAGGGTGAGGATCCCTAAACTAATCCTGCACTATCACATTTCAGTTCTCTTGGTAGTTGTGTCAATGTCAAATCAATATATATGTGAAATGATTTATTGTGTGCATTCACCTAGGTCACTCTACCAGCTGTTCTATGAAAAGAGCTGAGCTCATACTGACTGATCTTTGGTGAGACGACACCACACATCAAGATAGCGAGGCCACAAGCCCTCCTACTACATCCCATACCTACTTGCTGCTTGGTGAACAGGGCTACACACATTAAGAGGATCATACATTTGCCTAGCTGCACTCAGGACTCAAATCTTGGCCCTCTGTCATGAACCAGGTGTGCTACAACTACACTGGGTACAAGGTGTGTCATATATGGTATGAGTATGTGTACAAGAGAGAAAGAAAGTGAATCATATATTTCTTATTGCACTGAAAATAAGGGGATTTGCCATGTACATAAAATCAATATACTTATAATTTCAGTGTATTTCTCGTCAAAATTTTTATGTAGTACATATTCATGTGGAAGTTTTTAACGTTTGTAATTTTTGAGGTGTGGTATTGTTTTAATGGTTCTGTATATAGTAGTGTGAATCCATTTTTATTTGATTGCTGTATCTATTGATGTATGACACCCTGCTTCATATTAACATTTGTGGAACTATTTCCCACAAACCAATAAGACTCCGTAAGCTTTTACAATCTTTAACATTATTTTACACTAACAAATATGGTACTTCTCCTAAAGTGACAGTCTACAGCCAGTCTTAAGATATTGTAGGTCAGTGGTGTATTTACATGACTCCTGTATCTGTAGGAAGGTTAGGAACATTCGCATTAAGACTCTGTAACAAATAATGTAATTCTATTTTTGAGATTTCGCTTCCTTTTTAATATCAGAAATTTTATCAACCTGTAGTTTCATAGTTGGCTTTGTGATCAATCAAAACTTTGTAGCAAACACTATATTTCACTTTATTTATGGTCCAGATTCCACTTCCTTTTCAACATCAGAAATTTTGTCACCACCATGAAATACCTATTTTTTTGTGACTAACCTTGTGTGATCCTTTCTAGTCATAAATATTTCTTATCCTGTATGTCAGGTAACCAGTGCATTCCCACAAGAGGTCTGCAGGTGTGGCAGTAGATAGGTTTGTTGAGAGGATTTGCAGTGCAAATGTGGAAGCCTGGCAAATATTGGAGGTGAGTTTGAGAGAAGTATCTTCATTAAATATTACTATATGGAACTTGACATTTGTATCTGCAAATCTGTATCTTTGGACATTCATGAAATTCATAAATAGTGATTGAATGAGAGTTTAGTAGTGATAGTGAACTTTTCCAAAATAGGTCATGTGTTTAACTTTTTCCCCTCTTGACTTCATAGATTGAGGATAGGTTATGCCATAGGATGTTGTAAGAACTTGGTATCAACCATTAATATTTTACAGGAGCCGAGGAGCTACAGTGCATCGGAAGATGGGAGACTGGTCTGTTCTGTCTGCTGCTGCTAGTGAACATAATGCACCAAGATGTACTTTGATTACTCCAGGACTTTGACACTATATAAGTATTTTGTCTTGATAGTCCTAAGAATAAGGATCTGCATTCAGAAATATATTGTAGTAAATTTATCATTGCAAACTGAGGTACTTGAAAAATGCTATAGTTTTAGGAAGACGTATCTTCTTTCTTAGCCACTAATGTTATTGATTAGTGAATAGGTTCTCTTTAACATTGGCCAGAAAAGTGTGCAGGTTGTATGTTTATTGAGTATTATTATTTATCACAGTAGTCATAATATAAACCTCTCCACTTTGAAGGTGTACACAGTGTCCTGAGTTAAGATTAATACTTAAGGATTTGGTAGTTCAAGTAATTCTGGATCAAAATTATTTCTTACATGTATGCTGTGTTTTGCTTATTTTATTGTAAGAAAATGTGAGTTGTGGGGAACTGCTCACTTTGGTGAGCCTTGGCCTTCTTTTCTCAGCTCATTACACACTCAAGCAAAGGTGCATGGTATGAATAATCACTTTTTTGCCCACAATCTTTGCACTCAATGACTTAAAGATAACAGTTTGCAAATGACATTAAATTTTTGTATTAATCAGCAAAGAAAATCTTTCAGTATTACAGCAATGCAATAGTTGAAAGCTACTGGCAACTTAATGCATCATCTTTTCAACTGTTGATATTCTGACACTAAATTGAAATGCCTCATTAAGCATTTGGCTGCCAAATCACACCTTTTTGCTACAGTGGAGTTGCCTTTCACATTTGAGAAGACAAATAAGAGGGCTGTTACAGTTCTGAAATGTGCTGTGGAGTCCGTCAAGCCCACCAGACACTTAGGGTGGTTTATAGATAAAAAGAAACATAAGTAGAACTAACAGGTTGAGGTCAATAAACTACAATTACAGTCATGACCAAAAAGACTTTTTTATATTACAACATTTTCTTGTAAAAGATGGCTATTATTCAGTGTTGCCTGATTTGCTGTAGGATCAGTCATTATAGAATGCAGAAATGTTTCAGAATATGTATTGTCTGATCAGAGAAGTTACTCTGAAGTGTATAGAAGAATGACTCGGTAAATCAGTCAGTTTGTCACAGATCAGATTAAATCTGCCACAGTCAGTGATACCAAATGTTAGGTACAGGAAACAGTTATATATAACTAAATTCATTTATTAGAAGCCATATACAACTGATTTATACTCATTACATCCATAATTTCTTTCCCAGGTTGAAAATATAACCAAGACCCTCTTTACACAATAGCTGGTGATGGTGACGACAGGAAGCTGGAGGGAAGAGCCAACGAGTTTGAGGACACAAGGCCGGTCAAGGAAGAGAGTGAGCAAATATCAAGGAGTTAAGTTTGTTTTTTTCTTGCCGAAGCTTAACCATATTATTTGACTACTGTGATACACCAGGCAATAATAATGTTATTAATTTTTGTATTTATTTTGATTTTTTTTTTTAATTGATTTGGTGTGATATATTGAAAATTTCTTTTCAAGGTTTTAAGGGTTATTTCAAAGGTAATGGATTCTAACTGATTTCCCCTTTTAACAGCCTACAAGACAGCAGCAGTAACAACAGTGAGTGATGTGGAACCATAGAATGAGTAACCTTCAGGAGTCCACAACAGAAGAGGCTGCTGGGTGAGTTACCATTGAGAAGTGAGAAGCCTTCTTGGCCAACATTAAATGGACGGAACACGCCAACCTGCTCAGGACAGCTTTCGAGAATTATGAAACTGGTGAAAGTGGCCAGAAATGACGTAAAAAACCTTCAAAGATTATGAAACTGGTCGTGGTCTAGCAATGGCCTAAAAAACTGTACTGGTAGTGGTCTAGCAATGGCCTAAAAAACAGTACCAAGTCAAAAATACTCCGAAGACTCTCCGGATATTTTGTAGTAGTATGTAGCAATTTGAAAATAAAGTAAATGTTCCCAAAAATTTTTATTAATATTCCCCATTACACTATCTCCGGAGAGTCTTCGGAGTATTTTCGACTTAGTACAGTTTTTTAAGCCATTTTGGAGCCACTTTCTCTCGTCCTCTTCTAGTAGAAAGCTACAAAGGCAGTCCTAAGGAAGCAGAATGTTGGTTCCATTGGTGGAGAGGAACTTGAACTGTTGAATCCAAACCAGTTCTCATCATCCTCTTCAGTGTGCTTTATGTAGTGAAGCAGGATACTTGGTCCAACTTGTGCATAGAAACTTAAGAAGCTGTTCATCACACCACATTCTCGAGACCAATGGAGCCACTTTCTTCATCCTCGCCAGCAGGGAAGGCATTGCATTTTCTTGTCCCACTGCAAGCCTGTTTAGGAGAAAAATAGGTTAAATGTTAAGTTACCACAGGCACAACAAACACTGCACTACAACTTTGTATATATTCCTTCAATGAAAGAAATGACGCACTAATCACTGGTTTTAAAGTGGTGGAACTATAGTTAATATATTAAAGTTCAAAATTTAGTAGGCAATAGTTTTCCTAATCCACTGAACTCTTCCAACTCTAGTAATTTCTCTCCAATTCTAACACAAACACATCACTGAAGAAACAAGCAAGTAACAGGTTATCAATAAGGCAAAGAACATTCTGGAGACATCTGTACAACAAGATCCACTGCATGAGAAGACTGAATGATACGTCTGGAGACAGGCAAGAGAAGAACCATTGCAGAATGTGATTTCACACAGTAAAAGTTCTTGTTTCCCAGAACAAAGTGTGTTGTATGTTAGAAGTGACAATTCACTGTTACTAAACCCTGATTGATAGTATGTACCTCTATACCAGAAGTTTTATAAAAGAGTAAATAATGCAGAAAATGTGTTGTGTGTTACGTGACAACTCATGACAATAATAGGAGTGAGTGACAAAATAGACTGCTCCCTAATTGATGAAGCAGCCTTCCTACCCTTCTTTTAGCTAGAGTGATATGTAAACTCAAAGGATTTTAATAACTGAACTCCAGAATTTATGACATGTATCAAACCTTTCTCAATCACACTTAATTTGCCTTTCCCCTCTCCACTCCCTTCTTGTTTCTACATTTCTCATACTATCACCCTACTCTTCCTCATACCCTACCACCTCCAATCAACACTCTCTCTCTCTCTCTCTCTCTCTCTCTTAGGCCTAGTGTTATTTTTAATTTACATTTATGGCTTGGATACAGGCCTGCCTAACATAACATGCATCAAACACTCAAGATCAATTTTAAAATCTTGCATCTTAAAAATAATAATAAAATGAAAGTGACTGCCTATAACAATGGAAACAAGTGCATGAATTATTTAATACTATTACTTACAAAATCACCTACTTGAAATGAGGGTTTGATAAGTGAAGAAAGCAGTACACTCCCCAAGAAGCAACTATCCATGCACCTCTCACACAGTACTGGTAGAAGAATTACGATGGGTACTGCTTTAGCAACTTCGAGACAGCCAGCACAGTAGGTATTGTCACTGATGAGAACTTCATTCCGGTTCAGGTAAAAGCTGAAAAAAAAGTACATTATTGAAAGAAAAGAAACATTCTTGAGATGTATGTATGATAATGTGACCTTTCAAAATCATTGTGGTGAGGCAGCAAAGCATTTCTCAATACGGGTCTTATTTTGATACTATTTCTTCATCTTTAAAATGGTCAGTTGAGAGGGACAGCAGCCATGTCCAACACAAAGGGCCCAGCAAGAACCCTCTAGTTCCCAGACTGTATGGTACCTGAAGAGCAGCCAGGTTACAATGGGGTACAGAGGGAACAGCTGCATCATTAAGTTTTCACACAATAATGACAGTCTTTTGAGAGAGAGAGAGAGAGAGAGAGAATTTTGCCCATTCCTAACGGCAAGGATATTTTGTCCCTTTCCCCTTTTCGACATTTCGGCAATGCGGTCACTCTCAGTCAATGAATCTAAATATTAGCAAATATACATACATAATTAAATATCTATTTGAGGCAGAGGTCGGGGTAGGGGCTATAGGTAGGTGCAGGCGAACCTCTGGCCACTGCCCCGATCCAAGTATGCTGGTCTCGGGTGCCGAGGCACCAGGGGAAAGCCTGCAGGAGCCCTGTGTCCTGAGAGGGGTGGGAAGACCCCCTAGCCCTATTTCTAATTTTGGGGGTGCTGATGGGGCTGCAGATGTGGAGCCTGCACATTGGACCACTCCTGGGGTGAACCTTCGAAGGGTTCTGTGTGTGGACTCCTGGAATGTCCTGAGTCTCTCAGAGGATCAATGACTACCTCACTTATCAGATGAGCTCAGTAAGCTGAGGGTAGATATGGTGGGGCTCTCTGAGACAAGGAGGCCTGGTAGTGGCAAGACCAGTAGTAAGGGTTTTACTTACTACTGGTCCGGCATGAGCAATGGTCACCATGTCAAGGGGGTAGCCATAGGCGTCTCCAGCAGACTGCAACCGTCTGTTGCATAATGCAATCAAGGCTGAAGCACAGATTAGGCTTCATGTCTGTTGTTGCTGTGTATGCTCCTACCGAGGTGTGTGAAACTGATGAGAATGTTCTACGCCAAACTCGACTCTGTACTGGACCAGTGTCCCCGTCGTGATGCACTCATTGTCCTGGGCGACTTTAATGCTGTCACTGGCACTGAAAGGGCTGGCTATGAAATATGTGTTGGTCCCCATGGTTCTGGTACCAGAAATGGTACCAGAACCATGGGGTATATGGATCCCCCCCCCAAACCCCCGAATCCCCTAAGGCCCCCAAGCTTGTTGGAGGGGTTGGGGGGGTGATGGTAGAGATAGGGGATATTGTATTAAACTATAAATTTACCAAAAAAATAAATAATAATAATTCTGCCTGGTCTTTTGCATTCTTTTCGCTAAAAAAAATCATCTCCCTTACTCGTTTTATAATCTTGTTTCTTGAATATCTCATGAGAAATATCTTCTGTAAAGGGGGAAAAAAAATTCAAACAGCATGATAATTCTTGCCTGCTTCCACCACTACGAAATCCCACCAGCCACACGCTCCTCACACCTTACAGCAGTGGTGGCAGCAATTCTAGAGTAGTACCTGAAGTAGTATTGGTGGTCAATGGGCTAATGGAAAACTGTCATATCAGTAGTGAATGTTGGTAGCAGTATTGGGGACGGTGCTAAGGGATGGCTTTGCTCATTATTGTGTGGGGAGGGCTTCATCCCGGCTTTGGTGCCTTGTAGTAACAGTACAGGAATCACGACAAGTAATACTTACAGTATGGAGGTCATGGGAGCCGTTAGGAAGTATCCTACTGCTGCCAGCTGACGACCACACACGTCCGTTTTGCAGCGCCAGCAGTGAAGGCAGAATGCAGAGGAGCAGGCGTTGGGGTCTCGACCGTTTCCCAGCTGACACAACACTGGCGGTTGACTTGTACATGTCACTCGCGGCAGGAGATTGTGGAGAATAAGTCTTGATGGACGACATTCTTGGTTACCAAAATACAGTCGGAAGCAAACATGAACGGAGAACAGTGCGTGTCACTGTGAGAAATGACAGTAGAGAACTGAAGCTTCAAGATGGCCATCATGGCTACCACAGCAGGGAGGGATAGAAAAACAGCGCATCGACTTGCGCACAAGGGGGGGGGTATTTTTATTCACAGAGACAAAGAAACAGTACGTTCATTGCTTACAGTAGAAGGAACAAGTACTATGTGAAATAAATGTACTACACACTTTGGACTTTTCAACTTTCCAAACATTAGCATTTTGCCACTTCCCTAATTAATGTTAAGTAGAATAATGTGGCAAGTGACTCGCAGCAAGCACAAAACACCGACTGTACCAATAATTATGTTGCATGCCCTCTACCCTTCCATGAAATCGAGAGTAGCATGTCCATAAGTTAACTACATTGTCAACCATCAAAATGTTACCTGTTTGCTGAAGTCATTTGACCATTCTTATGCGTCTTTTTATCGTTATGGATAAAATCTAAAACATTGATCCTGAGAAGCAAGATTTATACAATTTGAGTGCATTAAAAATGACATTAATGTCCTTTAAAGTCATCTCAAGGTAATGTCTCTGCAGGCACAATGCTAGGGGGAAGCAGAGAAATTACTGTAGGATTTGTTAAACAAGTTTATTCTCTGATACATGAATATCATGAATCAAGGAAAATCATACATCAGAAGAAAATAAATTATGGCAAGTGCTACAAGTGACAATTTTTAAACTGCAGTGAGTGATACAGCACAGTAGCAATGGGTCAGCTGTGCCTCTGCTGCAGTGGCTGGCAGGTCCTGTGGGCCTTCATGTGCCATTACAGCACATTGTGTTGATGTTTTGCACTCATGAGGTAAAAGTAGTTTCGTTAGTTATAGGAAAAACTAAATCATAGATCTAAGTTCAGTTGTTGAAAAATCAGAGACAAACAACATGCAAGTAGTATTGTCTCTCCAGTACAGCCACGCTAGGAGCAGCTACAGCTATAGTAGTCCCACAACAGCCATCAGCCACCACCAGAGGCAGCAGCACATGTCTGCTTTATTCCCCTTCAATTTGCCAAGTCAAAGACGGGTCTGACTACAATTATTAATCGTGGCAATACGCATTTTTAATATTTCTTGGATCTGCATAAGGCACAAATTTACACGAGATTCAACAAAGAATAATAAGAATTGCATGATTTCTGTGCATTAACCTAGAGAACCATGCCTCCTCAGAGGAGGCCAGGGTTGTTACATTTGGCTTGCCAATTGCAGCGCAAAGCAAATACAATTTTTTTTTCTCAGCTACAGTGTTTTTTATGGTCTTGCAAAGACTGGGGGTTATTTTTAAGCTGCTTCAGCCAATCTGCACAAAGGGATACAATGAAGCCTTTATCTTGTTAATGATTTCCATGTAACTTGTTATTTCTGTTTCATACACAGATATACCAAAAATAATCCTGAAGAGTGTACAGCCAACAAAGAATGAATCCTCAGATCTTTGGCATTTGTGAAAGCAGCTCCTCAATATATTGCCTAGTATTTGAAGGAATAGAAGATGCCTCCTACACTGTCATGACATGCATCACACATTGGGATGTGGACACCTTACACATGATACAAGCTCACACACAAGCAGGTATTTCATTTGTTGACTGCACCTACAAGGCTGAAGAAGGATATGTTTAGGAGAGAACTTTTCCAACAATAAACTTACAGGAGGAGGAATTAGGGGAATATAACAGGGAACAGCTGTATATATGTATAGTACATACATACTATGATCTTATGACAAATGCTTTGCTTCAAACAGGATCTTTCCTTAAACAAAACCAGAAGAGCTAGACCATTTGCAACAACTAACATTAACAACTCCAAATAAAAGTATTCCTTCCCAGTGGGGTGAGAGTTGTACTGAGCCAGCCAAGCACTGAGCCACGTGAGTGGTGATGGAGGCTCAGCACAGCCCAGTCCCTGAGTGCTGAAGCTTGATGAAAAGGCTCTGATGCATGTCACACTCAGCACTACAGATACCTACTCATACCAGTGTGTGGACGAACAAGAGTAAAGTCTAACAAATTGCAGTGGAACGGAAAAGTTAGCCAATAAAAAGAATATATTCTAGTTTGGCCAGTTCAGATACATTTCAAATTAAGGTATGCAAACAAAGATTGGAAAATGTGGCTTAGACTCTATCATGTACAAAACCTTAAATGTATGCACCTCTTATTTTTATTCTTTATCTGTACATAATATATATATATATAAAGATTTTGGGGGGATAGCACGCCTTTGTGCATGGCTTAAGAACTAAGTGATATCGTCAGCTTATTGAAACATCAGGCTTAATAGTATATGGCGACTCCTGACAAACTGACTATCCTCCTCTATCACAGCACGGACCCCTCACTGCCTCCGCCCTCCCAACATTCACCAATGCAAGACAGTCTGGTTGGCAGCTCCACCTACGATCACTGGTTACTTAGTAGTCATAGCCAATAGCAGAGCAAAACATCACACTCACTGCTTCTCCCCTCCCATCACTAACCAATGCCGGATAGTCTGGTTGGTAGCTCCACCTGTGATCACTAGTTACTTGGTACACTCAAAGCCAATAATGGAATAACACAACACAATCTCTTCCAATATGCTTGGTGTTCTCCCTCTCTCCAATATCTTCTGATGTGGTGATGGTCTAACAGCTGTCAGTAAGTATGGCAAGTTACTGGACTTCTGGCCAATACTGTGCTTGCCTCAAGACTCATGCTATTTAGAGGCTGTTTCTTCTTCATGTAAATTGTGCTTCTAAACAATCATTAGATGGTTAATGTGTTCTCAAAACTCACACAAACACATCAACACAGAGAAAATAATAGTGTAATTAAATGCATCCAATGTATCAAATCTTGAGTCATCAGATCATAAGGTCAAAAAGACAGTATATCAGACACTCAAGAACAATTTGCTGAAGGATTGCCTAATTTCATCCTTAAGAAAACTCTATAATAGAACCCTCAGAAGGTTTCACTGACAAGGAGTGAATGAAAAACTTCCTTGCTTTCATGGCCTGACTTCTGAGCAACTTGTAAACTCAATAATCCTTTTGTGTTTTACTTATTCTCATTCAATTTTGCAGTATTGAAGATCTCTCACTCTCTCTCTTAATTCTGTCAATATCTGGGTGATGATTATAAATGCATACGCACTTGTCTCTTGCAAAGTGTTTGATATTTATGCAGTCAATAATTGTGTCCTTTTTGTAGAGAAATAATTACGATTTCTTTCCTTTTTGTCAATTCTGGATTCCAATATAGTGATTGACACGTGCATGCATGTATCTACGAACGCGTGCGTGCGTGAACACACATACACAATGTCTCGTCATAATCTACCATTCAAAGGAGAACATTTCCATGTCAATCATTCCATTTCATCCTGTGAGTCAACTTCCTTTATACTTTTCCTCTTGAGCCACATAAGCACAAATACCTTTCAAGAAAAATAAACAAACATCTCTACCCAGAATCTCAAAACTTCCATCTAATCACTTCAGACATAGACAAAATTTTTCCATCACAACAAGCTCCAGACATCTAACAATTCTCATCTATTCCCAGAACAGCAAGACTTCAAACATTCTTCCTACCACCTGCTGAGGAAGGACATGCAGGACCAGCAGCTCCTTGCCGCTGCCGCCCTTTCTCAGTGTGATGTGCCCACTTTGTTGATCAAGTCGTCACAGAGTTGGGTCAGTTCTTGGTTCTCTCGGGTCTTGCGGTCGAAGGAATCCTGGAGGGACATGATCTTCATCTCTGCCTTCTTCAGCAGGGCAGCCATTTTGGTCATTTCCTGCTCATTGGATTTTCGCATACTCTCAAACTCCTCATTGGCCCTGTAGCAGGAAGGAAGGATGGTCAGCACAAGGGATATAGAAAGTAATTTGCACCCAATTATGATAAATGACAAACATTTTTTTGGTAAAGATATTAAAGAGGTAAAAAATAGGTTAAGAAAGCAAAATCTTAAATGCTTCCTTTACAGTTGTATGTAAACCTTAAATAGAAAAGCATTTCCATTTATTTCTCTTTTTAACTGCTGATGTATTTCAATATTAAACTCAATCAACTTACATTTGAATTTTCTCCTCAGCATGCTTTTGGAATTCAAGGAATTTTTGTTCTTGCTTCTTCAATTTTCCTTCATAATCAGCCACGGCACCACGGAGAGTCTCTTCATTCCTCTTGAGGCTGTCCACCACCTGCTTGGTCCTCTCATACTTCCTACAAGAGACACAAAGTGGGGTAATTAAAGTCATGCTTCAGCAAATGTGAAATAACCACTACCAACACAATGATCACCACTAGGAATACCTAGTTTTAAATGAACTCTGAGTATCTATACACTACAAGCATCTAAAAGATGCAAGTATTTTCATTAACATTTGACATCCTTCAGACATAAACAAATACAACACAAGAGAGAACTTAAACAACTGTAAACCTGAAGGGCCATGCATTACCTGTGGACATCTGAGAAGGCAACCTCCACATTGGCCAAGTCTTCCAGGGCCTGATCTCTCTCCCCCTGCAGAGCACTGATCTTCTCATCTGACGTCTTCTTCTCTTTCTCCTTCTCAGTCACCAGGGTAGCCAGCATGCCCTTGTACTGGGCCACCATTTTCAGCAGGGCATCACGGGACTGGGTGAGCTCTGCTACAGAGCTCCCCAATGTTGCCATCTCTTTCTGTTCGTCCTTCATGGTTTGCTGTAGTTTCTTCTCCTTCTCTCCAGCTGCAAGCTCCACACGAAGGAGTTTCTCTTCAAATTTGAGTTCCTGTCGCTTTAACAGTTCCTGAACCTGGTGGGGTGAACTGAGTGAGGCCTTTTTTTGCTGTGGTAATGATTTATGATGATGTTGCAGCCATTTATGTTCCCTCCATTTCTTAATTTTTTATTTCCAGTCAACAATGTATCAATTATTATATTTTATTATTACTACTGAATATAAAGTAATTTCCTAAATAATCTTTTCAATAAGATGAAATTCAACCACCAGTCTTTAGTTTTAATTTGCATACAGAGTAAAGTATGTACATTGAAATAATGAATATATATATATATATATATATATATATATATATATATATATATATATATATATATATATATATATATATATATATATATATATATATACTATATATATATATATATATATATATATATATATATATATATATATATATATATATATATATATATATATATATATATATATATATATATATCAAATACTGACAATAAAACAGAGTTGCAGAATAGTATGAATATCCAAAAGCTGACTCTTTATGTAGCTTGTAATCCTTGATTTCAAAACAAGTATTGTCAAAATGTTATATGCATTAGTAATCCTTCTTCCACATTATGGATTATTAGAGGTATTAAGAATCTAAAGTTCATGGTAACCACAGAATTCCATATTAAAACAAGACCCATTTGTGAATTCATAACATTGACCAGGTGAGTTAAACTGTTATGTTCAGCTTCGCACCAATGTCATGGGAGACGCAGATTACAGAACAACAAAAGTCAATAGAGAGGAAAACATCAAACTCATAATAATCAGCGCTGTTGGAAATCAAACTGTTGACATTACCAAACACAAAAAACTGAGTTGCCATCATCTTCTATAGATATATATATACAGTATGCTATATATACAAAGTCCACACACCAATGCCTGCAACTCTTTACTGTCTTGGCCATCACACTGCAGAGTTGTGCACTGTTCACTACATCGAGAAAATGATCACACACTCCTGCAATTCCACAGCTTATATTCTACTGGATACACAAATGACTAATTCCTACAGTAAGGGAGAGGGAGAGAAAAGGCCAACACTCGCATAAAAACTGTCCTTAAATAAGTAGATACAGTACATGTATATAGCATGCTTAGTTCTCACAATGAACATACAAGTTTTGTCCTGAAACTGTTTTCAAGATTACTATCAATAATACTGCACAAGTACAATGCATTACATATCATTAATTTGAACAAGCCTATCAGTGTCACAGACTAAAGCCAGCAAGTTTAAGCAACAGTTCAAAATTTAAACCTTTTTTTTGCTAACATTCTATTTAGTCAGTGTATGGAGGTTCACAAAGTACTAGTAACCCTCCCTGTGCAGCCTGCCACTCTCCCTCTCCCTGTGAGCACACCACGCGTGCCATACCTCACTGGCGGTCATGTACCCCTCAGGCGGGGCTGATGTGGGGCGGGTCGAGAGGGATTTGCGCTCAGCAGTGTCGCTGGGGCGAGGGCTGGGGCTGCTGGTGCCCTCAGGGGCTGACCTTTCCTCCCGTGGGGGAGGTGCAGGAGAAGAGGTCGATGGAGCGGGCTGTGAGGAAGGTGAGAGGTCACTCCTCCTGATACTCCTGTTGTTGCTGCTGCTACTGCTGTTGCTTGCTTCCTCACCATGCTAATACTACTACTAAGACACAACTACTTTTCTATGCTATAATCACCACTACAAGAACACATCAGGACTATACTACAGGGTCATCAATACAACACATGCTGAAGCAGAGAATGTCTTTGTGCAGCTGCTGCAGCAAGTTTTTGCTCTATATTTTATGTTCACTGTATCAATCAACATTATGAACATTAAATGCTGGCAAAACTCCGCCTTAGCAAGCTGTAGCATTTTTTGTACAAAATGTTTCAAGACTTCCAACAGTTTCAATGATGAAAGAAATTCATAAGTCAATAATATAAGCAAAAACTTAGCCAACTTGAAAAATAAAGCACATAACAACAGGAAGCATGGATAGAATAGTTTATTAGCCTATAATCAAATATACAATCATAGATACTTGTTAAGCCTATCGCTACTCTCAAAATATGTCAGACAATACTTCTAGTTATCTACTGTCTCTAACAACTATTCCTCAAAACTCCCTCAAGCAATGGTGGCCATGGCAGGAGTCATTAGCCTGTCATTATACCCTTCTCACTCTCTGAACACTTAACCTTCTCCAGGACAATCTTCCTTCCTTCCTCACAGGATGCTATCCTCTTACAACCACAATATTTTCGATGGGATCCAGAAGTTAACTATGCCATGTAACACATAAAACTTTGTATCAAATCACTCAATGTAGAACAAAAAGAACACTTCAACCCAATAAAGAAATGTTATGTAAATCTATTCATCACAAATTGAAAGTGAATAATTTATATGCCTCACAGAGAAGGGTTAGCCAAGATAACCTGTCTTCATTCATAAATACTCAATTATTCAGTTAATCTTGGCCTCTAAACTTACTACACAATAATACCTCTTATACAATAATACAAATCCAATATCCCATCAATCTTGAAACATTCAAATGAAAACTGCAATGCCAAAGGAAAATCATGGGTATAGTAAAACCTTACCAAGTTGGACTAATTTGGGGGGAAAGATGACTTGACCAAAAATAAGACTTATCAAACCCAGCAATGCATTTAGATTTCTTGACTCCAGGGTATTCAGCAAGCTTCATTGTACCATGTTCTATGAGAAGCTCTTTCTTACATCTATGTGCATAAAATGTGGACTGATTCATCAAGTTTTTGTACTTCACACTATGTTACTACACTTCTCTTAAATATGTCCAAATTAGTGAGATTTTACTGTTTTCTGTTTGTTATTCAATTCTCCGACTATTCATGCCTGTTGTCTCTCTTTGGCCAAGGCACAACAGTGGAAAGGCAGTAAAGAGTCAGCAGTGAAAGGAGTGAGACACTCCTCCCTTCACTGCGACCCCAACATTTTGTGTTGGTATGGGATGGGAGAGTTGCAGGCAATGTTAAGGCACTGAGTGAGTTCAAATCAGGCAACAGGATGCATGAGAGAGAGAGAGAGAGAGAGAGAGAGAGAGAGAGAGAGAGAGAGAGAGAGAGAGAGAGAGAGAGATTCTAAAGGATGCAATCTATGTGTGTGCAGAGAAAATAGACACTAAATATTGGGAAAAAACTCAAGATTAATCCAAAACATGAATTAAACCAAATCATGCACAAGTTAGAGAAGAAGGTGCATTATATTAGGTTGTCTGTACAACGTCTACTAAATAAGGAGTCACCAAATGTCACATCTCTCAGAACACATACAACTGTTCACTCACTGACACTGAACATTACACCTCAAAGTTCACAACAAAAAAATCACAATGTAAATACTACTGACTAATAAAATGACAGTAATCTCTCTGCACATAAATGAATCAATTTCATTATAAAGATTTAAAGAACTCGATAGAATTAACAGTTAAACAAAAGGAAACTGTCTTGTTGCATTTAATAAGATAAAGATTGAAATATAAAATCATGAAATACAACCAACACTATACATATGTACAATGATAAATCTGCATGTGTGTGTGTGTGTGTGTGTGTGTGTGTGTGTGTGTCCATACCTTATTTTGTGGTGATTCTGGAGCTCCAGCAGGTGGTTCCTTCTTATCCTTGGTAGGTGTCACATCACCAACACTCAGTTTACTGTGACTGTGGAAGAAACAAACCAGGTGAGAGAGAGAGAGAGAGAGAGAGAGAGAGAGAGAGAGAGAGAGAGAGAGAGAGAGAGAGAGAGAGAGAGAGAGAGAGAGAGAGAGAGAGAGAGAGAGTAAAAGGCAGTGCATAGAAAAATATAACAAAACAGAAATAAAGCTAATGGTATCTGTGCTATCTACACATCTGTACAGTGAGTCACCTTCCCACAACACATGTGAAGCAATTACTCTACAGATGCAGCATCACATTCACTTCTCACCCTTGCTGATCAACTAGTGCCAATGTATAACTAAATCATCTTGGCTGCATAAACTTCTATACAAACAGAGAAGAATGCTAGTATGAATTCGCCATGTTCTCAAATCTGATCAAGACAAAAGAAAAATTATGTCAACTCGGATAAATGTTTCGTTTCCCTTGTTTAGACGAATGCCTTTCCATTATTTACATACACCTCTCATTTATCCCATCTATTTTAGCCTTAATCACATATCTAGTTCTGCTTGTTTTGTCTTCCTTCACCGTAAGCTGTCACTACCGCTGCAATAAAATAAACCTAATTTTCCTCTTCCGTACAATGCCTTGCCTCTACCACACCCATTATCTTGCCATTATCAACACTTCCCGTAACTAAAGCCCTCGTCCGTACAGTATTTCTGAAAACCCTAACACCTTGGAGACGTGGCTTCTGCGGCAGGAGAAGTGGCTGTTGCAGGAGTCGCAGTGGGCGAGGTCGCAGAATGAGTCACAGTCGGTGGCTCTTCGGTGTTCGTGCCGTCAACCACTTCTATCTTTGTCTGGCTCAGGGAAGACGGAACATCACTATCTTCCTTTGTCTGGCTCGGGGAAGACAGAACACCACCATCTTCCTTGGTCTGGCTTGGTTCCGTTTGGCTTATATCAGTCTGAATCGGTCCTGTCTGAATAGGTTCCGTGATTTCTGTCTGAGTTGGACTTGGTTCCGTGTGCTCTTTCTTACGCTGTCTCCCGGACCAGTACGAGGTGAAGAAAATGTACAACGCACCAAGACCCAGCGTCACCACGTAAGGCAGCACATGGCCACCGCTAAGCTCCCCGTGCGCGCCCTTCACCCCCACTCCCAAGATCAGCACCAGGATGAAGCCCTTCCGCGACATGCCTCGATCTCTTGCTCTGCCCAGGGTTCACGTTTGTTCCCCGCCTTCACTGCCACGACATGGTAATCCGCATGTTGTTGAGTTACTCCAGCGAGGAGCTCGATAAGTGGGGTCCGTATTCAGAAACGCCTTCCTCTTTCACTATAATTTTCGAATGTCAGAGTTAGCCAGTTTGTCAATAGTATTTCTCCTGTTAATAATACTGAAATCTTGTTAATCTGTCACCAAAACCATAAAGCAGCAACTTTAAAACCTGTCACGTCTTAAACTCTCACAATATGATCTTTAGTGTTCCATTCTCAGTTGGTATCACGTCCCAGCACTGGTCATCCTGTCAACGGCAGGGAGACGTGAATGTGTATCAACTCAGCACATTATCATCTCCTTCTGCAATCAGTATCGTCATATCTTCATGTCCTCATCATCAGCGGCGGTATCAGTGACTCACCACGTTATTACACCTTTCAAGGCCTTTAGCTCTCTTGTTTTACTTGGCCGATATGACTACTCACACACATTCACACACAACACTAACCAGAGACTGACCCGCCGCGCCACCCACACCACCCGCGAGGCGCAGTCACACACTCTGATACGCTGCAACACACACACACACACACACACACACACACACACTGGGATGCCTTCAATATCCGCACTAAACGGCTTCCCAATGCCACTCCCCCTTTGCAACCCTCATTACACATTGCTTCACAAAGTATACAGGACATTACCTCTCACGAGCCTGTCATACGCTAACCTAACACTATATGCCTTCCCTCCCGTATACCTTCAAGTGTTTCCCTCTCACCAAACACATCATCTGATAAGAGCGGCAGTAACGTAACCAACACCCTATAGTACGAAAACAAACAGCTGGGGGTGTAAAAATGACAGGTTTATGAGGTGTAGGAGAGATTACCTGTAATACTTAACACCTTTCTTTGGGCTTTAACATTGTTTTTTTTTTTTTTTTTTTTTTTTTTCCTTAAATCTGAGCAGGCTTATTTCTTTTCCTAGCCATTTATCGCTATCTAGTAGAAGTATATGCTTATCTTCTCCACTTTCATGCAGTTACCACTTTTTTAAGCCGTCTCACTAAGCTACATCCTGGTTTTTTGTGTAAGTCTTCCCAGTTCATATTCTCGATTGGCCGCAGAGGGTGCCAGGAGCCGAGGTGGTTGGGCAAGACGTGCCTATCACTCCCTGATTGGAGGAACGTGAGTGGCTGAGCTGAGGAGGTATTAGGCCCAGAAACAAGGGGTATTTGCTGAGAGAGAGAGAGAGAGAGAGAGAGAGAGAGAGAGAGAGAGAGAGAGAGAGAGAGAGAGAGAGAGAGAGAGAGAGAGAGATGCGGGTACAAGTCTAGCCGTCACTAGCAGCAGTTTCCTCACAACCTGTCAGGCTTCGTGGTTCTGGTGTAAACTCACACCAACACCGTCATGGTATTTCTGACCACATCCAGGGCTACACTTTAGCGCGCGCACGCAGGTGCACACACACACACAGACACACACACACACACACACACACTACCAAGTCAGACCTTCCAACGCATTTCAAGTCACATGTCACGGAAACTTAAATAAGAAACTTGATATTACACGGATTAAATACATCGTTCTGGTTTTCACAAGGTTATGTGTGTTCGTCTTGCAAGCAAAGTCAGCGGTCTTATGTGCGTGTGCTGAGGCGCGTGCACGTGGCGGGGATTGTGTTAACGGGTCACAAAGACACTGTCACACTGCTAAAGTGAAGGTTTAGTGCTTTCTGTGATGAGAGAAGCGGCAGCACCCTCTCCTATGTGCGTCGCTGGTGTTACTGAGTAGAGAAGGGCGGGGCTCCCTTGAAACGAGGAATGGCAGGGAAGGGAGGGCAACGAGGGAGGAAGGGAGGAACTATTTCTACACGTGTTTTGCGTACAGCCGCGACGGAAGAGAAGAGGGAACACAGGAAGGGAAGGGAAGAGAAGGGAGGGAAAGGGAGAAGGGAAAAGAAGACAATTAAGACAAGAGAAAAGAAGGGGATTCAAGGAGAAAACAAAAGAAGGAAAACGAAAGGAAAAGGGATAAGAATTAAGTAAGGAAATTAAAAGAAGGAAGGAGAAAAGCGGAAGGGAAGGAAAATGAAAGTAAGTTAAGAGAAAGGGGGAAAAAAGATAAGAGGAAGCGAAGAGAGGTAAGGAGAAGAAAGTGCAAGAGATGGCAACGAACACCTCACTGTTATTCAAAGCAGATGATGTGTTTGTATATCTCTCGCGGTGGGAAGGTGATGATGGGAGAGGAAGGAAGGGTTACACACACACACACACACACACACTGAAGACGCTCTCGATACATGCAAAAAAAGGGGCGGGGCGGGACAAGGCAGGGCTCGTCGCGGTGAAAATAACCTTGACTGATGCGGTGGAGGGATTATGTGCGCTCCTTTCTCCGTGCCCGCCGTCACCTCGCGCGCCCACCCGCCCTTACCATACCTCATCGTCCCCACCCCCCTCCGCTCTCTCTCTCTCTCTCTCTCTCTCTCTCTCTCTCTCTCTCTCTCTCTCTCTCTCTCTCTCTCTCTCTCTCTCTCTCTCTCTCTCTCTCTCAAATCCATCTCTCTCTCTCTCTCTCATATCAATATCA
>JAHFWG010000154.1:134324-154837 GCA_020233015.1 Callinectes sapidus | reverse complement strand
TCTCTCTCTCTCTCTCTCTCTCTCAACTTGTCTTAGACTTGTTTACTCCCTTCCTTCTTTCTTATTTCTCTACACTTTTGTCTTCTTTAGTTTATCTTTCTTTGTATTTGTTTACTCTTCTTTAGTTTACTCTCGTCACAGAAGCAACAGTTATATTTTATCAGTAACATCCACACACACACACACACACACACACACACACACACACACACACACACACACAGTCTCGGTAGCACAGCTGTGGGATGAGCTGTGATGTGTGTGTGTGTGTGTGTGTGTGTGTGTGTTTTGTTGTGGCTTCTTGCAGGGGTTTGTTGTGCTTCTACTGCTACTTGTTCTTCTTCTTCTTCTTCTTCTTCTTCTTCTTCTTCTTCTTCTTCTTCTTCTTCTTCTTCTTCTTCTTCTTCTTCTTCTTCTTCTTCTTCTTCTTCTTCTTCTTCTATTGTTCTTATCTATCTTGTGTTCTTGTTCTCTTTTCTGTTTGTATGTTCATTGTATTCACTTTTGCCTCCTCTTTCTCCTCCTTTTCACCACCACCACCACCACCACCACCACCACCACCCAAATCATGCATCCCACATAAACATGAAACCATCCCCCCCCCCCCTCTCTCTCTCCAAACTTCCCTCCTCTCCATCTTCCCATCTCCTACTTCCCACTCAGCACACCTGCCTTAACACCTCAGCAAGCAAGAACAAACGTTGACATTGCAACGAACACCATTAAGTCATTTAGAAACACGTTAGCACCTGAGATTTACCTGTGTGGTTCGCCATTCCTCCTGTATCGCTTACTCGTTCACTCACTTACTCACTCACTCACTCACTCACTCACTCGTTCTATTTTGGGTTCCTCGATTATTTACATCGGTCGGTGGAAGAATGTTAATATTTACATTTCGTAGGCGGAGGAGGAGGAGGAGGAGGAGGAGGAGGAGGAGGAGGAGGAAAAGGAAAAGGGAGAGGAGGATGTGGAGAGAAATTAGTTTCGTAGCATTAAGGAGTGAAAGTTTGTAGTAGTATAAGTAGTAGTAGTAGTAGTAGTAGTAGTAGTAGTAGTAGTAGTAGTAGTGGTGGTGGTGGTGATGGTGGTGGTGGTGGAATGATATTGGTGATGATGACACGAGAGAGAGAGAGAGAGAGAGAGAGAGAGAGAGAGAGAGAGAGAGAGAGAGAGAGAGAGAGAGAGAGAGAGAGAGAGAGAGAGAGAGAGCGAGCGAGAGAGAGAGAGACGCAGAATCAAAATAAACAAGAAACAGAAAAAAAGGGAGAAACACCAAAGAAAAGCCAGAAAAAGAGAACACACACACACACACCACACACACACACACACACACACACACACACACACACACACACACACACACACACACACACACACACAGAGGGACAAAACCAGAGGAACATATGTGGTGATGTTGTCATGAGCCACATACCCACATACCACATGTTGGAGTGAAGGGGGGGAGGGGGGGAGGGGGTCTGGCACTGGTCTGGCACACTGCAAGGAGGAGGAGGAGGAAGAAGAAGAAGAAGAAGAGGAGGAGGAGGAGGAGGAGGAGAGATCAGGCCAGTGCCAATCTGAAAGTGTGCCGGTGTGGTGAGCCTCCTCTTCCTTTCCTCTGTCCTGTGTCAGTCTGTCTGTTTGTCTGTCTACCTGTATTCTCTCTCTCTCTCTCTCTCTCTCTCTCTCTCTCTCTCTCTCTCTCTCTCTCTCTCTCTCTCTCTCTCTCTCTCTCTCTCTCTCTCTCTTGTTTGTTCTGTTTTTTTCCCCTTTTCTCTCTTTCTCTCTCTCTCTCTTCTCTCTCTCCTCTCTCTCTCTCTCTCTCTCTCTCTCTCTCTCTCTCTCTCTCTCTCTCTCTCTCTCTCTCTCTCTCTCTCTCTCTCTCTCTCTCTCTCTCTCTCTAATTAAAAGTGACAAGGAAGCAATGGAAAGACAACAAGGCGATAATTAAAAGTGACAAGGAAGCAATAAAAGACAACAAGGCGATAAATAGTAAAAGAAAATACTAATCGTGCAAAATAATAGCATTAAAGAAAACCAACATTTCAAGGATAGACTCACGCAAATAAATCACTTGAAAGAAAACGAGTTAAGTGCGGGAAAGGGAAAAATCTCGTAGTGTGCCTCGTAAGATGAGTTAATTAAGAGGCAGGAAGAAGGAGGGTGAGGAGGAAGATAAGTAGATGTTTTATTTGCTAAGTGTGGAGCAAAAAACTTTTACGGTTGGTTAGTCAAGTGATATGGTGGTGGTGGTGGTGGTGGTGGTGGGATAGGAGCACGGGATGGATAGAAAGGAATTGAGAGAAATGTAAAGAGAAGAAAAGAAAAACAATGCAAAAGAGGGATAGAAAGTTTCGTTGTCGTGGTGGTGGTTGACTTAATGTGACTGAGAACAAGAAATAACAACAACAATAATGATGATGATGATGATGATGATAATAATGATAAGTTTTTATTAGTATTAAGCTTAATTCTATTTATTAAAGTTACCTTTTTCGTAGAAAAAATCAAAACAATAGTAACACTCCGATAATGCTGACAATAATCGTTGACTTGATACAGCTATTCGTGTGTGTGTGTGTGTGTGTGTGTGTGTGTGTGTGTGTGTGTGTGTGCGTGTGTGTGCGTGTGTGTGCGTGTGTGTGTGTGTGTGTGCGTGTGTGTGCGTGTGTGTGCGTGTGTGTGTGTGTGTGTGTGTTACCTTGGTAGAATAATGAGCACAAGACCAAATTAATGACTAACTGCCTCCCTGCTTCCTTGCTTCCCTGCCACCCTGCCTGCTGCACACCACCACAGCAAGGCCACGGGGTACAGCAGCGGATGGCACAGGAGGTGAGGAGAATAGTAATACTCCTGACGTCACTGAGAAAGACTGAAGCATCACGTGCCACATGCCTCATCTAGTTTAATAGTGTCCGCCTATCGCGCTGCTGCCTTCCAGTGGCGAAAATAAACATATTCACACTGCATATAGCTATCTTCTGTTCTGTTGGCGACGAAGATTTAGATCCTCCTTAGGTACATATTCAGAAACACCTTGCTCTCTCACCACGACTATTTTCCAAACTTACAAAGGTGATTAGCGGGGTTTTCAAGACTGATTCTCCAGTTTGTTATGCAGAAATCTTGTCAATCTGCCTCTAAAACCATAAAAAGAACCACCTTAAAAAAAAACTTTTGTAAATTTAAATAAAGCTTTTTGAAATGGTGCAGGTGAAGCATAGAAATATTTTAGAATACGCGTCTTAATATCACAAAGCATTACTGGTCCCATTCATGCTTGTATAGATGGGCCCGAAGATACACACATTAAGACAACGCGGAATTGTCATCTGAATACAATAAAATCTCGTGGAGTGGAAGAACAGCGTATTCAATGTATCAAAGTATCACGTATTGTTAGGGGAAGAAGATAAACATACACATTAATTTCATATTTATAGAGTGCAGAATTGTCATTTCTAAAGTACAATGGGAATGTAAAAACTACATTCTTTGTCAGTATGTAATCTTCGTGTCTATTTATACTAATCTATGGTGTTGAAATAATGTAGTGTCCGTATATAAAATGAAATAATCAGTATTTTTCTAGTGGAGAGCTGGGGGAGGAAAGATATAATAACAGAAGTAATTATCGTGTAATAATAACTCGTGACATATCAACGACAAGAAAATAACGATAGAAAAGGAAAAAAAATCCATTTATTACAACCAGTCGTATACCAAATAAAAGTGAAAAAGAGGAAAAAGAAAGTCAATAACAAATACCACATTCTCTTCATCTTACCTGCAAATACACAGGAATTATGAATAGTGCTTGACTGAATGAAGGATCAGTGTGTAACGCAGAACAAATCATTAGTTCTCAAGTGAAGGAGATCGAACACCAAGCTAACACAGCCTTCGAACCCTTACCGATACGCCACAATGAACTTCTTGAGGAATCTGATACAGGTAAAACATTCATCCTCTGTGTCTCCTTTTGTTTTACTCATCAGGTAAGCTTCTCACCATCCCAGCCTCTCTCCTCCTTTCCCTTTCACCTGATGGCTCTCTATCATACAATAACACATGTATTACCACGTGCAGTCGGTTCCCTACTTGATGAAACAGTTTTTTTTTTTTTTTTACCTATATTTCTAACAAAAAATCTGTCATCCCCCTTTCATGGCGGCTATTATTGGCTTGAACTATTTTTGACGTGTATCATTGGTCTGTCTCCTTCCTCCCCTCCACAGTCAGGAGAGGAATATTGCAGTTTGTCAAATTGAAATCGTTGTGTCATATGTTTTTTTAAGTTCCATTTCAGAGGAGTATTATTACTCATTTACTGAAGGGTAAAAATAGAGTGATTACAGTTAGATTACGGTCTCTGTTACCCTGACAACCTATAGAGGATACGGTAGTTTATCACTCTTCCCCAAATATTCGTCAAAATGCTTTTTTGTCCTTAATCCCTTCAGTACTGGGACAAGTTTTACCACCAGTTTTGGGTGTGATTAGACGATTTTATTGACATTAGGAAGAGTGTATTGAGGTAAGAAGATTACTAGTCAGAGTCTGTACTGTTTTAATCCACCACATAAGTTTCAGAAGCTGTATGAAATCGCTAAATAATAAGCAGAATAAACATGAAAATGCGTCCCGGTACTGAAGGTAACTTGGTAACTTGGTAACTTTCCCTATTTTCTATCCTTCCCCGGTATTTTATTATTTCCATTAATAACCACGCCCTCGGATTACAACAACACAAACCTCAGTGATAACCTGACACATCCCGGAAGAATATCACAGTCCACCAACCAGGTTTAGAAAAATAGAGAAGTCACCGTCAAAAAATCACCAGCGAAGTGCCCGTTTTCTTTGACCATCAAGTAAACAAAGCTGAGAAAGGCGGCGAGAGGTTGCGTCATCGGTGATAAATAAGTGATAAGACGCTGAGAGTGAGTGTAGCGCCGAGGCATGACTGATTGGTGAGTCACGGGGGGTAGGAGGGGACTAGACCGTCTTATACATGTAGTGATTGGAGTAACAGGAGTCTGGTGGTGTGTATGGCAGGCCTTTTAATATGAGTGTGTCCTGGGGGAGTATTGACGTGTGTGTGTGTGTGTGGGTGCGTGTGTCCTTTATCACAATGGCGAGGACAGGTCAAGACAGATACACTTTTATTTCAGTCTCTTCTATCTTACCATTATATTTACTGTCCTCTGGTTTTATTTGTTTGTTTATTTATTTTGGTATTCTTAATTTCTTTCGGAGTTATTGATGTCTAACTGCAAGGACAGGTCAAGACAGATACACCCTTATTTTAGTCTCTTCGATCATACTTTATTATTTACGGGCCTCTGATTTCATCCATTTATTTATTTATTTTGGTATTCTTATTTTCTTTTCGATGTCTAATGGAGAAAACAGATACGCCTTTATTCCATCTCTCCTAATCCTACTATATTATTTACTGCCTCCTGATTTCATTTATTTATTTATTTAGGTATTCTTTTTTGTCTTTTTGAGTTATTGATGGCAAAGACAGGTTAAGACAGATACAACTTTATTTACCTCTCCTAATCCTACTATATTATTTCAATTTTTCATTGTATTAATTCTTATTTTCTTATCGAGTTACTGATATCTAATGGAGAAGACAGGTCAAGACAGATACACCTTTATTTTAACCTCTCCTAATCCTTCTATATTATTTACTGTTCTCTGATTTTATTTATTTATTTATCTATTTATTCTTGAGTTCTTTGGGTATAATTGTGAGGACAAGTTACGAATAATACATCATTCCTTTTTCCTCTCTGATTTTACTCCATGTCTTATTCTGCCATTTAATTCTCTTGTTCTCCATCTCTGGAACTCCCTACCTGCTTCTATATTTCCAACTTCCTATGACTTGACTTTAAGGGGAAGGTTTCAAGACATTAATCCATGTCTTTTGGTTAAGTCTTTTGAACCTACAAGGGGACTGGCAAATTAGTGGGCTTTCTTTTTGTATTGTCTTGTGGTGCCCTTGGCCAGCTTCCCCCTCTTACCTGAAAAAAAAAAAAATATTTAACTCGTATCATGAGTTGTTATATTTATTTGGTTCAGATGATTCCCTTTTTATCTATTTCATATTTATTACATACATTCCTTTCACTGTGAATTAATTTCTTATGCATACACCTCCATCTTATTGAAGTTCACAATTTTTCAAACAATATTGTTTATAGCAGGAGTTATTGATTTTCTACCAGTTATATCCCTCTCATTCTTCCATACACTCTCCTACATTCCTACATCCAATGTACTTCCTATTCACACCTGAAACACTTTGCTCTCACCACAACTATTTTCCAAGGCCACAGAGATTATTAGCAAGGTTTTCAAGAATGTTTCTCCTGTTAATAATGCAGAAATCTTGTCAGACTGTCTCTAGAATCATAAAACACCTTAAAAACTTGTATAGATTTAAATATGGCCTTGTGAAATAGTGTAGGTGAAGCACAGAAGTGTTTGAGAATACAAGGTTAAGACCAGTGGTTAAATTGTACATGCTTTCCAGGGTAACACATCAGCAAGCAAGGCAGGCTCAGCGCAGAAGAACAAGGTTTGGGATCAGGGTCTTACTTGTGTGGCACTTTGCATTCATTGTCTTGACTTATTTTGCTCACACTGTACTCATGTTTACTTACTCTCTCACCACACTTCTGCTGCTCTTGAACTGCCTGATGTGTATGTACTGTACTGTACAAGTATGTGTGTTGGTGTTGTTTTGATATTGTATGACTGTACTATTGATAACACTTGCATTTTTAGTAACACTTCTGTTGTTTCCCACCCATCAGAATTATACACATAGTCTGGCTTCTATTACTATCAATTATAAGCAAAATGAGAGTGTTGATTGGAGAGAAAAGACAACTAGGAATATGAAAGAATACAGTAACGGTAACACTTCACATTTCCCACTTGAATCATACTCAGTCTGGCTTCTCTTTATGTGATTCAAAGAAAGTGATAGGTAAAAGGAGGATAACATAGAAGATTGAGGAGTAGGCATTAAAATGGCTGGGAGATTTGAGGCATTAGAGCAAGGGTTCTCATTCTTTTTTTCCTGTTAAGAACCCCTTGAGATAGAAGACCATGTACCTGAACCTGTAGTATTTAATATGAATTGAAATTGTTGATGAGTGTGGCTGTTGAGTTAATTGGCTTCCCTTTCTTTTTTTCTTATTGTTTGTGTTTATTGTCTCTCCACTTTTTTTGCAGATTCATCAATGCACTTCTTGACTCACTTTTTATTTTTAATGTTCTCAAAAATTCGTTTTGATTTGTGTTTTCTTCACAATTTTTATTTCATTTTCAGACACATGTTCCATTTAGTAAGCTGGAATACTATACATTACTCTCCATATATATTCTTATTCTTTTCTTTTTATCTCTTTTCTTTTTAATGTTATGTCCATACTTCACCATGGACATCTTTTCTTCACAATTTATTTATATCACAAACACCAGTTCCACTAAGCACATTGGAACATAAGTAACTTTTTCATTGATTGTGTGTGTGTGTGTGTGTGTGTGTGTGTTTTCTTTCTTTTTTATTTTCCTGTCTCTTTTCTATTCTTGTTTTATTAATGTTACCAGATTTTACACCTCTTGTCACATTTTCTTCACAAATTTCCTCTACCACTTTAAACCACCAGTTCCATTAATTAATCACTATACACTATATATTTTTCCCTTCTCTTCCCTGCCACACAGTTTGCTCCTCAGGGAAACACTCAGCTGTACATGTTACTGGCATGAACTGTTATGTGGTGTGACAAAACTTACATTTACACCGAACAAGCAGCTGCTAAGGTGTCCACAATAACACACTACCTGCACAAGATTTACTTATGTGTTGTAGCTTTCCCCGTACTGGATGTGTTGAAAAATATACTCTTTATTTGCTGAAAATTAATTCCTTTAACTGCATACATTGTCAATACAAGTGTAATACATGAATGTAGCCCTTAAACTGTGACTGTGTTCCTTATTAAAAAAAAAACTTTGCTCTTTCACAAGTATTTTCAAAGGTGACCAAGCTGGGTTCTCAAGAATGTTTCCCCCAACATATGATATAGAAATCCTTAAATCTGTCACTTGAACCATTAAAATACTCATAACTGTATAACTTCAATGAGAGCTTTGTCAATGTATTAGAGGTGTGGTGGAGGAATGTTTCAGAATATACTCCAAAACATCACACTCTTACGCACATCATTCACACTCTTGGCCCCACGCACCTCAGTTGAAAGAGACAGCCTAAAGTAACAGAAAAGCAAAACATAATCTTGGTCAGTAGTGTTTACAAGTGACTGTGTTTCTGCAGGGCCCAGCGGCAGCGGGAGGCTTAGGTGGACCTCCCCCCGGCAGTGAAGGCCAGCGGGAGGCTGTCATCACCCAGGAGAACACTGGCAGCAACAGCAGCCCACCTCTCTCCCCAACCTCCACACACTCAGAGGCATCCCTGCCTGGGTGAGCACTGTTGCTGTCTTCTGTTATGTCAGGTCACTCTACATCTAATTATTGCATAGGACAGATCACTTCATATCTAATTATTGCATTGGCCAGATCACTTTACATCTAATTATTGCATAGGACAGATCACTTCACATCTATTCTTTTTATGTAAGAGGGGGGAAGCTGGCCAAGGGCAACAAAAACAATGAAAACAAAAAAGCCCACTATTGTTGCCAGTCCCCTGAAAGTTGAAAAAAGTTAGCCGAAAGTCAGGGACAAATGTCTTGAAACCTCCCTCTTAAATAAAGTTAAGTAATAGGAAGTTAAAAATACAGAGGCAGACAGGGAGTTCCAGAGTTTAACTGAGAAAGGAATGAATAATTTGAGAGTACTCTTTAACTCTTACATTAGAGAGTTGGACAGAATAGGGGTGAGAGGAAAGGTAAAGTCTTGTGCTGCCAGGCCACAGGAGGACAGGAGGCATGTAATTAGCAAGATCAATAGAACAGTTATCTTAAAAATTGCAATGGAATATAGCAAAAGATGCAACATTCCTGCAAAGAGAGAGAAAGAGAGAGAGGGCTCAGTGAGAGAAGAGTTGGGACGAAATGCTTCTGATTATACAAACATTTCCCTGTACATTTCCAGCCTGAGCCAGGAGTGTGACTCAGCATCTGGGGATGACACCACTCCCACTACCACCACCACCGCCAGCACCCCATGTGTGACCTGCGTGAGTGAGCTGCCCAGTTCTGCTTCTGAGGCGCCACACACACAGTCCGGAACTCAACATCACCCACTCGGGAACTCAGGTATGGGATCATGTCTCTGTTTAACCTTTTCATTGCTTCACAACCTTGACCATTTATAACATTTTTTTTCTGTTGTAGTTTCTTCAATATTTACATCTGTAACTTACCAAAAATCAAATTTATATACCTATTTTTTTATGTTCTTTCAAATATTTTATGATGGTGATCTCAACCTTGACAGCGACGACCATGGCAGTGTAAGGGTTAATTGACTTTTGTGTTGGCTGTTTGATTTTTTTTTTTGTGTGTGTGTGTATGATGTGATTTTTGTATTTATTTATATGTATTTTTCATCATTGTTCTTGTGTAACTTTGTTTTAATCAGTATTTTTATACATAAGTGCATATTTGTGTTTGATCTCTTAAGGTGTGTTATGAGTTTTAATGTGTTATAGGTATTCATCTGCATATCAATATATGTGCCTCTTAAGTATATTTTTCTTATACATATGTTCAAGTTGAAATTCAGGAATAGATTGTCTTCATAGTGTTTTTATCTATCATTCCCTTGTGTTTTGATGTTTTGATATGCATGAACATTAAAACCTGGCATACATCTTTCTATAACTGACTAAAATACCTGCATTCTTGTCCTTCATCTTATACCTTTGTTCCATACTTGTTTCAGTTTATTTTGTAGGTCACTTCAGCATTTTGATATTTTATAGCAATTTCCTTTTTTATCATTGAAACTTTTGCCACCTGTCCATATTTTTTAGTGAGCTCTTCCCTCAGTGGAATGATGAGTGATACAGAAGGATGCTCCTCTAACCTGCCCTGTTCATTTCCAGCATCTGAGTCAGTGAGTCAGAGCGTTACCCAAAATGGGGTTGAGAAAGGTACTATAACCAACCATACAATTAATGTTTGATCTGAGCTGACCTTAGTCTAGCGCACTGGACTCACTGCCCTCACTACCTTGCCTGTCACATTTCTCTCACTCGCTTAAACACCGTAATGTGTCTACAGCAAAGCCTTGTGTCTGGAGACTTCTTGTCGGGTTGTATTCTTGAATGTTTCTGCATCCTGTCCTGACAACTTATAACTGTCTCTTGTGAAAATGATTTGAGTTTCCAAGGGTGTTTTCAGGATTCAAGTAGTAGTTTTACAATGATTTATATTGTTGTTGAAGTTATTTGAGTTACCAAGAGTGCTTTTCTGGATTCCAGTAATAGTTTAACAATTGATTTATTTTGTTGTGGAAGTTATTTGTATTTTTAGATATTCTTCATAATTCAAGTAATAGTCTGACAGTTATTTTATGTTATTGATGAGGAAAACATATGGAAACCAAACTAATCTTCCTTGTAGCCATTGAAAATAGTCTTGTAGAAGTTATTTGAGCTTGCAAGATTTTTATCATGATTCTAGTAACAGTTTGATAATTTCATATTCTCGAGGAAAACACTCATGAAAACTCAAGTAATCTTATGTGTGATCTTTGAAAATTGACTGTTGTGGAAGCTGTTTTAGTTCTCAAGGATGTTCATTTTCTTGACCTTTCAAAACTCTCCAGATGGACAAGTTTATATTGTACATCCATACAACCCCCATATAAGAGTCTTTAAACATGAGGCTTTACTGAACCTTTGTGAACTAATAACCACCTTGATGAAACATAACAGTAGTTTGTATAAGTGACTTCAGTATTTTGAGTAGGAATGTTACTTTAGTGTAGGTACTTAGATGGAACATCACATTGATTTGTAAAAGTAACTTAAGGTAATTTTGTGTAGGGACATTGTTTTAGCCTTGGCATTTAAATGAAACCTGGCAGTAGTTTGTAGAAGTAATGAAGTATTTTTTTGAGTAGGAATATTACTGTAATTGAAACAAAACTAATTTGTGAAAGTAACTTTAGATAGATTTTAATTGGAACTTTAATATAGTTATGACACTTCTATATATTAAAAAAAGTAAGAAATTCAGGGAAATACAACAGGAATTTGTAAAAGTAACAGTATTTTTAATAGGAACTTAACTTATGTCATCATATAGGGAAGCATCCACCTGATTTCTGATAACAGGGTACAGCAATGCACCAATACTGTACTGAGTCACCATACACGTAATCCTGTATGTCATTATTCTCACTGCTTGTTATCAGTACACGTGTAAGAGTGACAATGTCTTCCTGTGGGATTTCAAGGTACACAGTTGGTCTTATCTTATCATAATGTGTCTGATTTACCTAAGATGTAGAGCATTGTCTTGAGTGTCTGTCGTGTGTGGGGCTGAGCACTAGCTAGGAAGAAAGGCACCAGCTGTCACACCACTGCACCTCACCCTTGCATTGCTCTCACTCACAACACATCATAATGGCTTCTGTGACTGCCTTGCCCTATCACTTGAGTCATAGTAGTGAGTACTGGTGGTGATACAGGTGGAGCGGTGGTGTATTGTTAGTTAATCAGGTTATCTCACCAGCACTATTGTCTCTTGGTTAGGTTATCTGCAGCTTTTTGTGGGCTAATCAGAATATTTTCATTTATTGTCTGTTATGTTTTAGCATCAATATTCAGGACACAAGTACAGCATGGCTTTCTTCTCCTGCTTTGGTCGCTGCAAAGCTAAGTCTAATTCCACCCAATTTTTGACAGATTCTGAGTACGAGAGTGCTGAGGAGCTTGACTCTCCACACCACAGCTCACCTGAGGAGGCTCCACAGGCACCCAGCACCTCTGTACCCCCTGAGGTTGAAGGTGTTGCCAGGGAGGAGTTTGCAGAGGGAGACTCACCCCATCCACCCCTAGAGTGTCTCAGTAATGGTCATACAGAACCAGCCCTCCCCTCTAGTGTTGTGAATGACCAAAGTGTCAGCCACACTGTGAATGGCGTAGAAAGTGATACTGCAGAAACTGTCTGTGTGATCCCTGACACTACTGCCACCACCACTGCTCCTGTGAGTGTCACAGATACAGCACTTGTGACTAATGGAGGAAGTGAACCACTTGTCAGTACTGTGTGTGAGTCTGTTGTGACCTTGACCAAGAACGAGGTTGTTGAGGAATCAATTGTAGAAAACACAATCTTGGTTGACCAGCAGGTGATTGCAGCTACACACCCCATACCTGAGACTGATAGACCAGTGGATGTCAGTGATATCAATATTGACTTAGTGACTTCAGGTGATGATAGTAATGTTGACAGTTGTGAAGCTCCTGTGTGTGTCTCAGCAGATGTGAGTGAAGCCAAAGAACCCAGTGATCAAGCAATACCAAGTGGAGAAAGTGAACACGTGTTTGAACCTCCAACAGATCAAGTAAAAGAGGAATCCTGTGTCTCTGAGACAAACCAGGAGACCAGCAGACTAGAGGACACACTCCAGCCACCTGCAGAGGAAAGCACTCCTATATCTCAAGAAGTACAGGAGAAACAGGAAGACACACCCCAGCCTTCACAGCAGGAAAGCACCTTTGTCCCTCACCAAGAAATAGAACACTCACTACAGGAGAAGCAAGAAGCAAGTGAGGACACAACAGACTCCCCAGTTGCTCATATAACTGAACAACACACAACTCCTGAGGAAACCAACACAGAATACAAGGAAGAATCTCCTCCTCTTATCCCACCACCAGACCCTGACGACATCCCCATAGCACCAAAGAAGGGATACAACCTTGACTTCCTCGATTACTTAGATGATCCAAACTTTAACCCATTTGCCTCCAAGACTGCCATCAGGAACAGCCCTCCCCCCAGCCCTGAGCCAGGTGTGAAGCTTCCTCCCCTCAAGCCAGCCATCAAGAAGAAGGATAAGAAAACTGCACAGGCTGCTACTGATCAAACTGGCAGCGAGAGTAAAGCATTAGAGACAAACGTTGAAGATTTACCAAGTGTTGACAAACCCAGCAATTCCTCCCAGCCATCTCAAGACACCAGTAAGGTTCCTGACACCAAGGAAGAAACAGATCAAAAGGAGAAATCATCTGTTATTGAAATTTCCCTTGATGATAGTGACGCTCCTAAGACTCCAACTAAGCCCCTGAGGAAACCGCCACAGAGGAGACCACTCAGAAAGCCACGGCCTAAACCAGAGGTAACTGAGAAGAACAACAACAGGGTAGAGAAGGAGGACCAGAGCACAGCACCCAAAGAAGAAGAGGAAATCCCCATCCCTTCCAAAGGTTACAATTTAGATTTCTTGGACAATCTTGATGACCCAAATTTCAATCCATTTGCAAGTAAGACTGCTGTAAGGAACTCCCCCACTGAAGGAGCTGCTTTCCCTGCCTCCCAAAGCTCACCAGAGAAAGCAGAGGAACCAAAGCCTAAGGTTACTGTAGCCAGAAAGTCTTCACCAAAGAAAGGCTTCACAGTACCCAAGAAAGACAGTAGTGAAGTGAAGAGTGACCCACCTCAACCCAGTAAAGTATCTGTCAGTCAGTCAGACAAGAAGGAACCTGTAGAAGTCCCTGAACCCTGCAAACCTGAACCTAGTCCTGTAGAAGTCCCCAAGGAGGAGAACGAGGAGGAGCTACCATTGCCCAAAAAAGGATACAATTTAGATTTTCTGGATGATCCTAACTTTGATCCTTTCCAGACTAGATCTAGTGTAGGAGACAAGACTCAATCTGGTGCCAAAAGTGGTGGTGATAAAGATGCTGCAAGTGCTGTGATAAAAGATGTAAGTGCCAAGGTTGTAACAAGTAAAGATGAACCAGAAACTGTTGTAAATAGAGCAGAAGTCCCCAACAAGGAGACTGTCCCAGAGCACTCCGGACCAGAACCAAGTGAAATTTGTGTAAATAAGGACTCAACCGAACCAGAAAGTGAGGGTGTTGCAGACAGTGAACCAGTGTGTACTGAAGGAACCCCAGAACCAAAGAACCAACTAGATAAGACCCCAGAAAGCTGCATAACCAAAGACATCAATCAAAGCAATCAAACTGCAAATCAAAACCAGGAGTCCTCCCCATTGCCAGACTCAGAGAACAACTGGAGCACTGAGGAGACAGAGAGCACTGAGCCACATCTGGGGAGATTTAAAACCCCTTCCATAGGTACCATTGGACAGCTTGACAGCCTTGAGTTCGACCAGCTGCTGGAACACGAGGCAAGCAGGTTAGCAGAGGAGTTTATGAACTGCTCCAGGGATTCCGGCCTGGCAGATTACGACGAGAACTCCGACAACCACTACTCCACCATGGCAGACACAAGCTACTCCAACCTCCGCCACGTCGACGAGAACATCAACCCATTCCAGAAGAGCTCCCAGCTGGCCCGCTCACCACCCCTGGGCAAGAGAGGAGCTGTGTGTGGTGCTGAGGCAGACCCCCTTGGCCTCCCCTTCTCCTCCAGACGGTCCCTCAAGCGAGACATTGTCATGGGCGAGGAGAGACTGGTGAGTGATTGGAAATGTTCTTTTTTTGTGGTATTTTTATTGAATGGCTAAGTGTTAAAAGTTACCAGTCTGTTTTTACATAGGCCTATACATTATATGCATTGACAAGATCTCTCTCTCTCTCTCTCTCTCTCTCTCTCTCTCTCTCTCTCTCTCTCTCTCTCTCTCCACCTCCCAGGATACTTCAAGTTTAGAAGATGACTCGGGAATTGTTCTTGGGTCGCGGTCTGACCTTGAGACCGAGGTGAACCACAGCGAGGCAGGACCCGAGATAGCAACAGGCCTGACCTCCAGTGATCTGCGATGTGCCTCTCAATGTGAGTATGCTGACCTGACTGGCTGACTGTACCTTAAAGTGATTTAGTGACATGATTCAATGATTTACTGTCTATCTTGTCTACCAGCTGATTAAGTGTGAATGTTCCTGGTCCTTCTAATACGCAGATGTGAGATGCGCCTTCCAGTGTGAAAATAATAATCACGGTTTGTTTCCCCCAATTCGTATTACCTACCTATCTACCTGGCTTAATGTAATGGATAACTGAGAAATTTTGTTACTTACACATACCACCAAACCTTAAAGAAGTGTGGATGTGCCTTGTTCGTTCAATTCATTGTAGTAGTCAGCCAAAGTATATACTTGGGAATATTCCTCCTGAAACTGTGCCCCGTTTTACACAAAGACACACACTTAGCTGTAGCACGTTTGTGTGAGTTTTACCTCGAGTCAGTGTAGTTTTTCTTCTTTGTGGGGTTAATGTTTTGATTCCTTAGATGTATTAACCCTTCAAGACCCTAATAGAGATAAGTTTTTGTCTGGGTTATTGTCAAAGAATCAAATCCTCTTTGTTTATGGGATCTAATTCAAGTCAATGCAGTTTTTTCTATGTGGGAATAAGGTTTTAATAACATAGATATAACATCTGTAGAAAATCTTATAACAATTAGTTTTTTTGTTCAGTTTATTGTAAAAGAAAATAAGTCGTCCTAGTTTATAGGAGTTTTACTGAAGTAATTGTAGTGTTCTTTTTTTTTTTTATTTCTTAGTTATATCAGTCCTTGAAGGCCCAACAAGAAAGACCAGCTCTCTTTGGTTATTGTGGATTGATTTTACTTGCATTTTGAAGTGAATGAGAAACTTGCTTCATTTATGGGTCACATTTTGATCTTTGAGTGACCCTTTTACTTTTAATGTTGTGAATGCAATTTTTCATCTTTCTCCCAGTTCCTTATTTATTTTGAATGACTCACTACTTTTGTTTTTCATGTAGAATTTCCATTTGTTTTAAGTTTTGAATGTGGTGATTTTATTGTATTTTTATGTAGATTTGCTTTGATTTTCTACCCAGATTTTGATTTGGAAAGCAGTGGTAGTGATTTTTAGTGTGATTGTTTTGACTCAGCTTTGATTTATCTGACAAGTGGATGTTACGTCCCTTCTCTCCCTCCCCAATCCACACCCTACCTGCCTGCCCCTGCCTGTCTGCCTGTGCTTGCCGTGTGTGCTTTTTGCAACCCAACTCTTGCAGCCAACTCTGACGACCTTGAGGAGGAATTCTACGACCAAATAACGGACGAAGAATTCCTTTCCTCGGAGACATGTGAGTTTGATGTCCTGGCTCGTCCGCCTTCTGTGACAGGCACTGCTGGGCCTTCTTCACCACTCCTTACTCCTCCTCACCCTTCACTATGTCATGTATGGGGTGGATCTTGGTTTGCAAACGTGCCATTTACAAGTGTTGAGTTACAGTAGAAGTTTGATGGTGATGTGGTTATTAATAGAATTTTGTGGTTCTTTTTGAGTTGTTAATGAAATTTTATCATTATGTGTGGAATTATATTGTTGTTACCTGGTCTAGTAATAGAAAGATCATATTCAGAGGTCAAGACAAAAATATGTTCTTGTAATATATTGAATAAGATAAGATAAGATTGATAAGAGGATAATTTTTCAAGAAGTAAGTCTCATTCACAAACCAAGATTCACCTGCATTTGCTTGCCATGCTGTCATTATTATTTTTTTTTATATTTTAGCTAAATTTGTCAAAATGAGTTTTTTTAGTCTTAATTAAGCTGGCATCATGAAACATCTGTTTTAATTAGATCACATTTCTTAGTTAGATGTTAGCTGTCATTAATAGATCACATCTAATTATAAAGAAAGTTAATTTTAAGTCCATATTTCACTGTTTTTAGCCATAGGTAGCAACACACTAGCAACTCTCAATTATAGGCCCTTCAAAGTATAAGTTCAAGCATAATAGAACAAATAAGCTCACAGAATCTGAATGTGAATATGAAGATTTTATTCTTACTCAGCTTATTATTTTTACTTAGCCTGAAGCAGGTTTGATTTGAAAGCTTATCTGTTTTATCACAACGCTTCAAGCAGGATTAGTGCAGCTGGCCTTTACCACTTAATAGAGCACAAAATCACTACAATTAAGTGAAGTCATCATCTAGACACTCAACCATATTCTTTGAAGTCTAGGCATCTTATCTGGAGTGCTTTTAACAGGCTTTCTGGACATTTTCAGGACTCTTGGCTTAACCTCACACAGCCAGAGAGTTAAGGCATCATAAAATGCCATCCAATCACTTGTAGCCTTTGAAAGTAGTCCTGATGAGATTCTGAAGCATTTAAGAATATGAACATTAACAAAAACCACTTACTCATGTCCACTTGTCCATTCCACCCACAGTCTTCAAGGAGGCGACAGATTTAGAACACCACCTGCGAAGGAACCTGGTGTCGCCGCTCCTCGGAAGGTAAGTAAAAAAGAGCAATTTGTGTGCATGCTTTTGTAAACAGTTAAGGTACAGAAGACTTGGAAAATGTTCTTGATAACCATTAACCCCTTCAGTACTGGGACACATTTTTACTGTGAGTTTTGAATATGATTAGATGATTTTATTGACATTAGGATGGGTGTATGGAGATCAGAAGATTAATGGCCAGAGTCTGTACTATTTTGATCCCAACATGAGTTTTTGAAGCTGTATAAAATCGACAAATAAGCAGAATAGATATGAAAATGCATCCCAGTACTGAATGGGGTCAATCATTTGGTCTCATTATGCAAGACTGTTTTGTTGTGACCAAAAGCAGAAAAGCTCTGGGAAATGAACTTATAAATCGTTAATTACTTGATCTTGATGTGAAATGCCTTATATTAGTTTTGTTGTGATTGGAGGTAGGAACCCCCCTAGAAATTATATTTGAGGCCTTCTAATCACTTGATCATAATATCTTCGGCTTTAGTATAGTTTGGTAATGACTGTAGGTAAGAGAAGCTATAGAAATATATATTTAAGACGTGCTAATTACCAGGTCTAGATATCTTAGGCACTGGTTTAGTTTGTTAATGACTGTAGGTAAGAAAATGCCCTGGTATATTAATCACTTAGTCTCAATGCCAAGGCACTGTACTGTATATCTTTGTGTTGGGGTGTTTAGTGCATATGAAGACTTATGATAGGTAGAGGAAAGTAATAAAGATAATGAAGAGACAAATATCGAACATCAAAACTGGTGAAAAATTCCTTTCGTATACATGACATTTTTCTCTTGGCCTTTACATCCACCAACGCATTTGCAGTTTGTTGAAGTTTCCCATACAATTGCGGAGAAAAGGGAGAGAAAACGGTTTGACATTTTATTCAGGTGGGAAATTCTGGGCAGCGTGCAAAATTTTCCCTCATAACCTCGGTGGAGTTGGTGATGTGACATTTGCTGTGTTTTATTGTGTTTTGTGGAGTGGGGAGTGTGGTGAGGCAGCGGTGGTGACTGGAGAGAGAGAGAGAGAGAGAGAGAGAGAGAGAGAGAGAGAGAGAGAGAGAGAGAGAGAGAGGAGCGAGCGAGAGAGGTAGTGATTTTAATAACTACACATTCGCTGATAGCGAACAATCATTTATATTCCTGGTCTGATGGTTGGTTTAAGCCGGTGTTGAGAGAGAGGGGGGGGGGGGAAGGTGACATCATTATACACTTGACCACCCCTCTCTCGCTCTCTCTCTCTCTCTCTCTCTCTCTCTCTCTCTCTCTCTCTCTCTCTCTCTCTCTCTCTCTCTCTCTCTCTCTCTCGTATCTATTTTTTTCTTTCGTCACCACCTTGACCGCATAAACACAAATGGTGCCCAGACTGACCTTGAGGAAGCCCGCTGTCTGTCCCCCTTCCCCACACGAACACACACACACACACACACGAACACACACAAACACACACCATCTGCAACGTTCTCAGCCTTTAACTTTTGCATTACGCACTTCTGAACTTTCGTAATACATTCCTGCACATCCTTATACTTCCTTAGCCGCCCCTTCGCCCTCCTTGACCTCCCTGCGGCGTCCTAAATGCGAGGAAAAGAAAGTATGTAAAACCCGTATTCAGAAACTCTTGGCTTTCTCACCACGACTGTTTTCAAAGGCCATACAGATGATCAGACCACCTTCCAATACTCTTTATACTCTTAATACTAAAGAAATCCTGTTAATATCTTACTAGAACCATAAAAACACGCTTGAAAACCCGTGTGACTTTAAATTTAGTCCTGAGTGGAGTAGAGGTAGTGGCGCAGGTGTGAGGGAGTAGCGAGGTGGTCTGACGAGGCTTCTCCGTGACTTAGCGGTCAAGGTTTGCCTAACCCCTGCCCAGGTCACATCTCGGGGGCAGGTGGAAGAATACGAGAGGCAAGGTGTGGTGGAAGCAGATGGGAATGAAAATGAGTTTCTTTCCTTTACTGGCTAACGGAGAGCACAGATGGAAGAGGAAAGGGATGGAGATGAGCGTTCAGGATGGGTGGAGGTTGGGGCGAGGTCATCACACACGCACACGCACGTACATACACACACACATAGTACGCACACACGCACACACACCCCACACACACAAAGCCCCAGCCAGTGATCTCGTGTAGTTGTGTTGGGGAAGCTGTGGCGTTGGGAAGTGATTCGAGTGACGTGGATTGTGTTACTGTCATCTTTCTCTCTCCCTCTCCCCCCCTCTCTCTCTCCTTGTTCCCAGGATGCCTCAAACCGTATAGAGTTACGCAAGGAATTAATCAACCTGCGTACCTTGGTGACAATCTATCTGCGTATTATATCGCAGTTGAGTGGGTAGCATTTTCTTGACATCTCATCAGATCCTAACATTAGTACTCGATCCTGCTGCAAAAGGATCGAACTCACTTTTAAAAATTTCGACGCATTTTCGCTGACTTACTGAATCCATCCACGTATCATATAGCTGTTGAATAATTCTGGGGTAGCGTTTTCTTGACATCACATCGGATCCTCACATTAATACTCGATCCTGCTGCAAAAGGACTGAACTCTCTTATAAGAATATCGGCGCACTTTGAACGACACACTGAGGCTTTCACTCCGGTTCGCCAAGGAAGAAAGAAAAAAAGCGGAAAAGTGTACGAGAAAAGGCAAGATTGTGATAATAAGGGAGAACAAAGAAGAGGGAAGTAGGGCACGGAGAGAAAGCGGGAAGAAGAAAGGAGGAAGAAAAGAGGAACAAGAGGAAGGGGAAAAAGAAAAGAGAAAAGGAAAGATCGATGATGCTGGAAGGAAAAGCATCGTCAGAAGAAGGAAGAATAGGAGGAGGAGGAGGAGGGGGAAGGAAGGTATTCAAGAGCCAGTCCTTCCTGTCTCTTATGAAGGCTTGGGAAAGGTAATAAGAGTGAAATGTTTTACGTTTATGGGCGACACAGTTGACTCTTGGTTACTCTAAGAGGGGCAGTGTCCCTAGGGAGAGAGAGAGAGAGAGAGAGAGAGAGAGAGAGAGAGAGAGAGAGAGAGAGAGAGAGAGAGAGAGAGAGAGAGAGAGAGAGAGAGAGCGAGACGCGCGCG